>SRQA01001261.1:0-11542 GCA_018360365.1 Claviceps citrina
AAAAAAAAAAAAAAAAAAAAAAAAAAAAAAAAAAAAAAAAAAAAAAAAAAAAGACATCAAGCATGATGACCTCCAGAAATGGGCGTGACCCAGACCCACACAGCCCAGGCTTCCCTCCCATTGTATGCAATTCGCTTTGATAAACCACCACAAAAACAATAAAAGAAGGAAGGAAAAGGACGAGGTCCATCCCTCACCAAACACCCATGACCCATGACCATGACCCAAACTACCTAGTATGCAAATCCAAATGCGTCAAGTGCCATCAAAATTTCATTTGTCGACTTGTGATGCCGAGTCCTGTATCCAGAAAATAAAGAAGAAGAAGAGAAAAAGAAGAAAGAAGAAAAACATGACCTGGTTCTGAGCATTCTCATCATCATTATTATTTGGACATGTGATTGGTACGGCTGCATGGGTTCACACTGCACCACTTCGCATCAGCCTGGTGGAACGATACTGCAGCTTGGGCATCAAGTCGTCCAAGTCGTCGTCGTCTAGATTCGGGTCAACCTCGAGCATCGCCGAGGGCCCAGGTGCAAGCGTCGCGGCTGGCGCAATGTCCCATGCCAAGCTGTTTTCCGTCTCGACAACCATGGTCTCGTCCTCGTGCCCAACGGCCACATGTCGCCTCACGCTGACGGAGCGATGCACGCGGCCGGTCATGCCCATGTTCTGCCCCGTCTCTCTGGCAAGCTCCGCATCTTGACGCTGGCTACGTTCGATTTCTCGTCTGGACTCCTGCAACACCTCCCCCAGCCGGGCCTGAATCTTCCTCATCTCGTCGTAGCAATCGCCGTCTCTCAGAAACTGGTGGGCACTATGCTCGCAAGCGCTCTGCACAAACTCGAGGCTCTTGTCGATGGAGTCGTACACGTCCCCGGGCTCATCCGCGCCACCCGGCTGGCTTGGTTCCGTAGACGTCTGATCGTTGGCAATGGGTCCCGGCCGACGGGCAGTCATATATGTCGAAGACGGAAGGGCGTCCACGGCGAATCGCTCGGCGTTGGTTCGTTTCGCATCATGGGCGATTTCGAGCTCGGCCATGCGCTTGACCTGGGCGACCTTGGCCGCCATTTTCGCCTTTCGCATCAGGTTCCTGCTCGATGACACGAACCTGACCAGATCGTCGAAGAAGCTTTGGACGTGACTGTCGTAGTACACAATGAAAATCCTTCGAGCGTGACAAATATCATCTGCGTGCTCTGCGGACATGACTGAATTGCATCGTTGCTTCTTTTTTGCTCGCGCCGGAGCACGGGCGGGGGCAGCCACAGCTCCGCGGGCCGGTTGATGCGTCGCTGGGCGGGTTTCGCCGCCGGGACTCGGGGAAGATGCTGTCATTTGGGCTTCTCTGGGCGGCGGTGATGGTGTCGTGGGCGGTGCGGGCCGTTTGGCGCGGTGCTGACGTGACGGTATGGGAACGCCAGGACGAAAGCGAAAATCGAGGTGCATCGGCCCATCGTCCTTGGGCTTGAGCGATTCTGACGAGCCTTTGTTGCGGAGGGATCGAGTAGGAGCAGTAGCCGTGATGGGAAAGGAGCCAGCAGCCAAAGCCGCGAGCATTGCCTGCCTGTGCTCGATCTGCCCGTTCAGATCATCCAGGCGCCGCTGCCAGTCGGGGATATTGGTGGCCAGGTTGCGGAGAGCGTCCATTGCCATGTTTCGAATGTCCGTCTCGCCGGACGGGATCGATGCTGGCGGAACCGTGGGGAAGGGGGGGGGGGGGGTGTGTGTGTGTGTGTGTGTGTGTGTGTGTGTGTGTGTGTGTGGCAGCGTCTGGCGTCCGAGGCCCAACGCGCGCCACTGCGAAAAGCGGAAGAGATCTTCGGACAAGGCGTATTCAGGACTCGAGCGGCCCCGGGTGGTGGCGAAGACGTGGTGAAGACGCGATGACGGGGACCTTGACGATGGGGATCTTGGTGATGGCCCATGGGGAATGGAAGATTCAAGAGGGACAGACAGAGAGAGAGCAAGTCTGGCAGTCTGTGACCACTGACGACCGAGTCACCAACCGCGGACCGGTGGCTCCAGCGTCTCCAGCTGAAGATGGCGCTGCCCGCACCCGCGTGCACGTCTCCAGAGAATCGCCAGAGAATCGCCAGAGAATCGCCAGAGAATCGCCAGAGAATCTCCATCTTGTGCACACAGAAAGCCGTCGACCAACACCTGCTACGGTCTACTTTCGCAATCCTCCGCCGCCGCTGGCCAGTGACTCGTCACTTCCCGGTGCAAGCGTTCGGTGCATCTGCGCATCTGCGCATCTGGTGCATCGTCACAGAACCCATGGGCCATGGGACAAAAGCAGCTCTGAGCTTTCCTTCCGACCAGCCCGGATACCGGCTCTTCCTGCCGCGCGAGGGCCTTTTTGCAGCAGCGGTCCATTCGCAAATGAATTACCTATGAAGCTGCTCCCGAGTCCCGCTCCAGCTCCAGCTCCAGCTCCAGCTCCAGCTCCGGCCTCCAACGGGGGCGGGTTCGTTGCGACCAAAAAAAAAAAGCAAGAGAATGAAAAAAAAGAAGAAGAAGAAGAAAGCCCCTTGGATGCCTTGAATGGTGGGCGCGGGCGGCATGCCAATTGCCAATGAGTAGTGCGTCAATGACCATGTCCGACGGTCGTTGCTCTGGCGGGCGGCGGGCGCACCTTCCAAGGGGGGCAGCATTTCACATTACATTTCTGGTTTCTGCACCGACCGACCGACCGACCGACCGACCGACCGACCGACTCCGCCCTTGGGATTCTGTTGCATCTTCCGGTCGGTATGGATTTTCAGCATCTGTCATTTCATTTGCCAAGTCGGTGCCGAAGGCATTGCAACACGCAGCACCTCTCACCCCCCCCCCCCCACCACACAAGTGCTCACCCACCACTGACCAGTGACCACCGATGACCCCGTCGGCCGTGACTCGTGAGTCGTGAGGCAGCCAACGGGACGGCAGCAGCCCGAGGGTGGGTGTGGGCACTGGGATGTCTGGGGCCCTTGACGATGACTAATCTAATCTGCAAATCAAGGCGCACTTCAGAGAAGCGGCGAGGGGGGGGGGGGGGGGGGGGGGGGGGGGGGGGGGGGGGGTTTGTGTGTGTGTGTGTGTATGTGTGTTTCAGTTGAGATACACAGTCAGTCTATTGCAGGGCCTTTTGCTCGTCATGATCATCTTTACCAGTGAGTGGACGACTCCAGGAACAACACCAACCAACCGCTGGCGGCCTCCTTCTATAGCACAAAAGCAAAAAACTACAAGATAACCTTGCGCAGAGAGTGTTTCTGTTTATTTCAAATTCAGTGATTTAGGTAGGTCCACCAATGGTCCACCACTACCCGGCGGCAAACCATCCTCACTCGTGAGCCGTGAGCCGTGAGCCGTGAGCCGTGATTCGTGATTCGTGATTCGTGTGTCGTCCGTCACCCGTCGCCCGTCAGCCGTCACAAATAATGCCTCTCGGTTCGGTGCTGCAAGGCGGGCATTGCGCGCCACCATCATCACCACCACCACCACGACGCTCAGCTCAGCAACGCTGCCGTCGCAAAACGATAAAACTCATACTCTTCCTCCACGTCCACATCAAAGGGTTTTTTAAATTTTTTTCCCCGCAAAAAAACTAGCTGCGGATTTTCTTTCTCATCCCTGATTTCATGCAACCCGTAGTTTCATGTCATCTTTTCGTCGCGGCGCCCTACCCGCGTACATTTCGACCCAACAAACCTTGTTGAGTCGATGAGCTTGAGCTTGAGCTTGGGCTTGGGCACACCGCATTCGACTCCGACACAAGGGGGGCCCCTCCATGTTACACTACCGACCAGGCGAGGCATCGCGGTCGGGTGGTGGACGGGAAAAAAAAAAAAAAAAAAAAAAGGGGGGGGGGGGGGGGGGGGGGGGGGGGGGGGGGGGGGGGGGGGGGGGGGGAAGCAAGAAGGGAGCGTTGCCTTGGGGTGGTGGTGATGACGCGGTCTGACAGAGATCGGTCTCGTTCGTCGCTGTTGGACTATTTTTTTTTTTTTTGTCGGCCTTGGTCCAACCATGATGCATGATGCCGGTTGAGCCGATGGAAAGAACAGAAAAATCCTACGGCTTCGCGGGCCCTAACCTAACCTTGCGGTTTATTTCTATGCATTGGGGCGAGTGCTTGTATAGGCCCTATAGGGGCAAGAAGAAAGGCTAGGATGCCGAGTCATCGTGACGGCCTGACGGATTGGACTCGTCCTCGGCTGTGCTTCCGTTCCCTCTCCCGGGGGTGGGGGGGAAGCAAAGTAAAGGGAAGTAAAACGGGGGCGAGGGATGAAAATGCCCGGCCCATATCGACTTTGTGATATTCCGTCGCGTCGTAGCCTCCGAGGTCTGGAATATCTGGAACGTCTGGAACAGGGAGCTCTGTCTTGATCTTGACATTCCGCAATGCCGCTTGCAAGGATCAGTGACGGTACGGCACACGCACACACACACGCACCTGTTCTCCCTGTGGAGCCGATTTGAATTTCATTTGAATTTCAGTGTTCGCCGCATCATTATGTGCCGTGACGCTCTCGTCTCTCCCGCCAGTGCTACGGCCTTTCAAAAAGAAAAAAGTCGTCGTCAGCTTCCGGTCCCTTCGTTCATGCTCAAACACCATCCAAGCCGCTTCCTTCCTCCTTCCTCCCAACCCCCAGGGCCTGGGGCGCCTCCGTACCCTCATCACATGTTCCCGAAACGTGCCGTAACCTTGCGGTAGATGATGCCCTCAAAGATGCTGGTTCCCGCGTGGGATTATTTGTTCTATTTTTGGTCTTCTTTTTTCCTTCTTCTTGCAATTCAGAACCCCGCATTCGCCCAATCTGACTGGTGAACAGGTTGGTCTGGACTGAGCTGTTCATGCCCGAGTGTGTGCTTGCCACTTTGGATGATGCGAGAAATGCTTGGATTCAGAGGTGCGGCGTACCCGTACGTTACGGCCATAACTCGGTTTCTCTCCACGCCTCCTTCTCGAGAGTATACTTCCAGCGGCGTCCTCCCTCCGCATCCGCCAGTCCGACTCTGTCCACCTCTTCCGGCACAATGACCAGAACCCTAAAGTTTTGCCTGGCAACGGTGTCGTGCAGATCTTCGACCTTCTGGCTCAGGCGGAGCCCCTGCTCTGGCTCCTCGTGCCTAGGTGTCCCCGGCGGAGGATTTCGAAACGTGCCTCTCATGAGCGGGCTGACGTTGCCGAAGTGAGCCGTCAGTTCGCGGGACCAGCTCCAGTATTCGTCCGTCTGCTCCTCGGGACGTATCTTGCGCATGTACGGCAAGAGAGACTCCCTCACGGATGTCGCGTGGTCTGAGTCGATATCCGGACCGATCATGTACGCCTGGCCGCGAAGACGCCACTGGGTCTGGGACTCGGCGGCCCAGAAGACGGCTTCTACGGGGCCACCTTTGGCCGAGAGGGGGCAGCCAGCTGGGGTTGAGGTCGGGAACAGTTCAGATACTTTGTCCATGCGGGCGTCGGTCGTTATGGTCGGGAGGTCAGTCTGGTATGACGCAGGATTGAGGGCAGCTGGGTTCTTGCTGTTGGGCACGAGGGAAGCCCACATGCCGCGGTAGACAACCGTGCGAGCCCTCGGGAGAAAGGACGAAGGTGAGACCTGATATACCGAGCTCAGCGTGAAATTTGGTGGTTTCATCGACTCCATGTCCGAGGTGAAGGCATCCCGCCACGGAGCCGCCGCCACCGTCGTGCTGCTGGGAGGCTTGGAGGACATTCTGCGCTGAAGCTGTTGACCTAGCCGTCGAATTCTTGCGTTGGCCGAGCTTCTGACAAGTACGGCCATCAGCGAGCGTCAGAATGTGTCGTAAAGATGATGGCTGCGGTCCATGGCAACAGAAGTGCACGCTCGATTCGAGAGCTTGCACCCCCACACTGCTTGAATGACGTGGACTGTGTACCTAGTATGATTCATGACATGCCATGTCTAAAAGAGAGGCGGGGTGGGGGGAGGGTCCGCCTGCATACCAGGACAGGTCCTTGTCGACTTGGACCGGAGAAAAATGAAAAGGCAGATTGTGCCGTTTCCGTTCTCATGGCCCCTCTTTGGCGTCCTGAGTTTGCTCCTTGAATGCAGCAGCGCCTACCCTGGACCAGACCAACTCAGCTAGCCAAGCTGGGTGAAATAAATTCTTGATGCCTCAGCCATGAAGGCCAGCTAAGAGGGCGGTGGAAATCGATGCATTGATATCGTGACAGCGGACGAAGCATGATGTGGATGAAGCAGCCGCGATATTGATATTGGTGTGAGTTGTCAAACAGGCACGTGTAAATGCAGCACGAACGGCTGAGACACGAAACCCAGGCATATATACCTACCTACTAGGTACTACAAGTAAGTACTAGGTATAAAACACCGTCCGGGTCAAGCTGCCTTGATGGTGCGCCTTGGCGATTAGGCGTCAAGAAGCATCGCGCCGAAGCAGGACCCCGGAAGCCATCAAAGTGTAGCGCCCGGCTGGAAGGGCAAGAACTTCTCTGTTGACTTGCGCCGTTCCGGTCACCTCGGACTATTTCCGCTAGCGGGTAAATCATGTAACGGTGATACATTGTACAATAAGAACAGGCTTGTGTGAGGTTGATTAGATTTCGGAACACGACCTGTTTGGACTATTCTTTCCCGTGCCCGGGGACCGGAAATGCCTCATCGGGTCCCAACGCACCCACTTGGGCGGTAACGACGAATCTCGGGAACCTCGTCGAGCATGTGGGCAGGATTTGACTATCATGTGGCATTCGACATATACACAGGAGTCCTGTGACAGGACTAGGCGTACTTGACATGTTGGCAGCCTGGTCAGGTTGGACAGGTCAATGAATTAATTATGCAATCGAGCGGGAGACAATAGGCTGGCAGGGCTGGATATAACCAGGATTCGAGACGCCAAGCTGAATGAATGGCATGGCCGCGCGAGTAATAGGGTCCCGCGGATATGTCGGGCATATTGGGGTCGTTTTCTGGCGCAAGTTGCAAGTGTGGCCACTATTAGCGCAGGACATCGGTGGACTTTTGCGACAGTGTACGAAGAATGCTGAAATAGAACGACTGGCAGGATAGGAGCAGGTGATGCTGCCTTTTTCTTCTTCTCTTTCTTCCCTGAAACAAGGCTTTGGGCCGAAAGCTTCGGACCGAGAGAGGGCGGTGCTGGTCTGCTAGACGGTGGACAGGAAGACTGGGGACATGGCGGCAGAGGGGGGGGCCGGTTTAAGCGCTGTGCTGGGATGAACTCTAACGAGTGCGTTGCGAAAGGATCAACTGTCATGAACCGTGAACCGTGAACCGTGAACCGTGAACCGTGAACCGTGAACCGTAAACTGCAAACCGTGAACCGAAACTTGACGGGCTCGAGCTGGCTTGATGCCAGTTGGCTTGTCGAGAACAGCGGTGGACCGTGGACACTGGAGGCACTGGAGCCTGGAGGGGCCCGGCGGGGGGTGGGTGGCCGAAGCCCAGGAACGTGGGCAGCCCGGGCAGGTGCGGGGAGGCACACCTGCCCAATCTGCAGCCGCCCAGGATGGTGTTCCATGGTGCCAGTCTGCCAGTGCGCACTTGCCCAGTGCCAGACGAGCTCGAGACTCGAGACGCGAGACTTGAGGATAGGGCGATACATGCTCATTGCTGGTTCCATGCTGACGGCACGTTGATCACCACGTTGAGCACCACGTCAAGTATGTACCAGGAGTCCAGGAGTCCAGGAGTCCAGGAGTCCAGCAGCCCAGCAGCCCAGCAGCCCAGCAGCAGCCCAGGAGCCCAGGAGCCCAGGAGCCCAGGAGCCGTCGAGTCGAGCAGTCCAGGACCACCGTCCACGTTGAATAACAAGGGGCAGAGGGATTAGCATGGGCATGCGGATGGCGTTTGGGAATTTGCCCGCTCTGGCGGCTCTGGCGGCTTTGGCAGCCTTTGCATGCCTTTATTAGCCTCGACGACGACGACGACGACGACGACGACGACGACCTCATCAGGCGGCAGCTGGCGGACAGCTGCTCCAACTGCTCGACTGCTCAAATGCTCAACTGACAACCACTGCGCTGCCTCTGCCTCTGCGTCTTATTCCCATTCCCATTCCTCCTCCTCCTCCTCCTCCCCGTCCGTCCCCGTTCCCATCCTCTCGCCATCTTTTAATTCCCCTTGATCGCCCCCCCACCCCGACCCCCTCCATCGGGGCCTCTTGCAACAGACTGGAGCAGCAGACTGGAGCAGCAGACTGGAGCAACAGACTGCAGCGGCGAGGCCTGCACCACGCTGCACCACACCGTCCGCAGTCCACACGGCACCGCAGTTATTCCCTGCCCGATCTGCCGACCTGCCAGTGCTGCCAGCCCTGCCAGCCTGCCACCCTGCGAGCCTGCCACCGAGACCGTTGCGCTGCTATTCCCGGCCACTCTCCCCGGCTGGATCGCAGCCCCCCTCGTCCTACTTACTGGCTCCAGCATCCGGCCAAAACTCCGTCCTGCATCGTCCTGCCTTCTCTCGCCTCGGTCGGCTTGTAAGCCCCAAGTCGCCGGCACATGGACCTGTCTCTTTTGCACCACGCCCACCACCGGCCTGGTGTGCGGGACGCCGTCTCGCCCTCGCTGTCCGCGTTGCCCGCATTGCCAATCAAATCCGACGTCGATTCGCCCTCCAGCCTGGCCTCGCCCACCTCCATCGTCGGCCCAACGCACTCGTATCCTCGCCATCCTGCGCCCCCCAGAGACCACGGCGCAAACGGCACAAACGGCGCAAACGGCGCAGACCTCGATTACCGGGAGCTGAGCGGCGAGAGGTCCCAGTACCATGGCGAGGAACCGCTCAAGAAGAAGCAGAAGCGCAACAAGCCAACCCTGTCGTGCCATGAATGTGTCGAGAGAAAGACAAAAGTATGTGCATCCGTGCTAAAATCATGCGACCTCGATCCCGTTCATGTGTCCGCCTTCCGTCCTTCCCCAACCTCCATTCCACCATGGCATCTCCATGGCACCTCCATGGCATCTCCATGGCACCTCCATGGCATCTCCACGGCATCTCCACGGCATTCTTCGTCTCCCATGCGCTCAGCGGCATCGCACCGGCCATGAGAATTTCCCGCGCTCGCATTGTTGCACAGCATGTTGCCGTCACCTTCATCCCGGCTTTTCACATGCGGCCCTTCTGAAAGTTCCGCAGCCAGTGATTGCTTGCAACCTGAGCCCAGCGGATGCTTCATCCAAGTCGCCCACACATTCTTCAACGGCTAACGCATCTTGTCTAGTGCGACAGAGGTCGGCCTCACTGTCTTGCTTGTAAGTGTGCATGACGGCCAAAGGACACGCTAAATACGCCCATATGTGCCCCATGGCCTCCATCCTTTTGCTAACGGCGTGGTTCAAAATAGGCATCAAAAGGCAGACAGAATGCCGATATGCTCATGTCGCGAATCTACTAGAGTACGTGTTTGTTGGTTGAAGATGGGAGCCGTTGACGAGACTAATTCCAACCCGCCCAAAGGGAAACATCACGGTCTGCTGCAAATGGACGTCGCATGATCCGGCCACCCAAGAAAAGGACACCGGGGGATGCATCTTTGTCTATCCCCAACATCGCAGACAGGGGTGCCATCCAGGATCAAGATACTTGCTCTCGTGGTGCAGCCGCGCTGTCTATTGGACTGTTGTCGCACGCGCCCTTCTCCGTCACCAAAGCCAGCAACGTCTTTGGCATCGGGTCCGAGTATCCATTTGCAAACTACTGGACATGCGACGGCGGTTTGAGCGAGGTTATTTCTGCCTTGCCTGACAAGTCCCGAGCAGATGTACTCGTGGCCAAATATTTCGAATGCGTCGACCCCATCTATCCTATGCTCCACCGCCAGACCTTTTACGCCGACTATGAACAATTTTGGCGGGTTCGGACCGGGGAGAAGAACGAGTTGGAAGCGTCCTTTATTGCGTTGATGTTCGTTATACTGGCCCTTGGCACACAGTTTGACACATCGGCAACCGCAGGCGAACGGAAGCAGACTGCCGAGTTCTATGCATCCGCATCCAACCAGGCCCTCCGCGTCTCGTCTTTTTTGAGCAACGCATCTTTGCGCTCTATCCAGGCCATGGTGTTGATCACGTATTTTCTGATCAACGATAACCATGCGTCCGATGGATGGGCGTTTGCAGGGATTCTGGTTCGACAAGCCTATGCCATGGGCTTGCACCGCGACCCCAACATCGGTAAGTTGAAGTTGGCATTCACACACACACACACACACACACACACACACACACACACACACACACACATGCTGACCATGGCGATCATTCCGTTGTTTTACCCACACACAGTCACACCCAATGCCAACCCATTCGAGAAACAACAGAGACTAAAAGTCTGGCAAGCAGTCTTGTTGCAAGACACGTTCCTGACGGTTCTTCTGTCCCTGCCACCTTCGGCCACGCACACAGACGTTTCCGTGGACGACTTGTCGGATGACATGGCGTCCATTGCCAGCAGTGATCCAACCGACACGGCGTATGTCCGCGGCTCCTGGATGTTGGCCAACTTGGTGCAAGAAACCGTCTGCTCCCCTCGGTCGCTCGACGTGTCGATTTGCACCACGGTACGGCACAAGTCCAAACTAGTGGCCGACTTTCGAGCCGTTTACCGCTCGTTCCCCGACGTTTTCCGTTCCTGGGACGCGGACAGCCTGACAGCAGTAGCAAGCACCAACAAGCGTATCGTGAGACAGACGCTGTTTCTGACGAGCAATTACTTCCACAACCTCATGCTGGTTCACGCCTCAGAGAGCGCTGATGTGCCGGTCAATGTGCGGGGGACGTTGGAAGCGGCCCACGACGCAATCAGCGCATTCTTCCTCATGTTCACCCTGTTGGAAGCCGAGGCCAGAGTCTGGTGGGTGATGAACCACCGCGCGTTTCTGGAGGCGCTGTGCATAGCCAATGTTCTTCGCGAAACGGCCAAGGATGCAGCCGGCAAGGAAATGCTCGTCAGAGACCCTCTCTTTGTACGGGCCAGAAGTGATATCAGTAAGTCCCTTGGCCCATGTCCATGTCCATGTCCATGTCCATGTCCATGCCCAGGGAAAGGACGAGGAAGAGGAAAGCTCGAGCTGGACTGGGACAGAATTTCTCGCTAACGCAGTCGCAACGCCAGCGCGGATGATTCAAATCATGGAGCTCATTGGCCCCGAAAACGATGCCGCGCGTACACGAGTACAAATTCTGAGCGATTTTCTGGACTGAACAAAGAGTTGTGCAAGCCTTGTGATTTTCTCCGACGTACTTTACGAAAGAGTGCTTCGTCCACGGCTTGACCTTTGGTGTCATTCTGCATTCAGCCTTGTTCAAGTTGCCCTCCCTTATTTTCTTTCTTCCTCTTCTTCCTTTTTTCTTCTTCCCTTCTTCTTCTTCTCCTTTTCTTCTTCTCCCTTTCTTCTTCTTCTTTTCTTCTTCTTCTTTTCTTTTTTCTTCTTTTACTTTACCCTTCTTTTCTTTTTTTTTCCCTTTCTTTTTTTTTTTTTTTTTTTTTTTTTTTTACTTTCCCCTTTACCTTTCTAAAGGGGTTCTAATCTA
>SRQA01001262.1:0-11536 GCA_018360365.1 Claviceps citrina
GTACTAGTAATACCTTAATAATAAGGAGAAGGCTACTATCTTTAGTAGTCTTAATAATATCTTTGCTATACTTAAGGCAGAATTTAGTATTAAGATCTAGGATGCTATTACATAGCTTAATTAAGCCGAATTTACCTAGGAAGACGTCTTATCTAACGCCTTATTATAA
Organism: Claviceps citrina; assembly: GCA_018360365.1. Taxonomy (NCBI): domain Eukaryota; kingdom Fungi; phylum Ascomycota; class Sordariomycetes; order Hypocreales; family Clavicipitaceae; genus Claviceps; species Claviceps citrina. The sequence goes on from SRQA01001262.1 coordinate 170, forward strand.
GACTTTGCTATAAAGGTCTTCTGCTATTCTAGAGCAAATAGAGAATCTAGTAACCTCTAGTTACTAATACGCTTATGCTATAAGCTCTATACTAAACTCTAGTAACTCTGCCTAACTCTAGTAGAAACTAACTATAGGAATGCTTATATTAAACTTATTAATAGTAAGTAGTAAGACTTAAGGAATTTCTTTCTTAAAGGTAAGGCTTGCTAACACACTAATAAGGGCAAGACTATAGATTCTGCGTATTACGTAACTAACCTAGACTCTAACAGGAAGGACTTTACAAAACCTAGTATTAATGCTTATTAAAATTAACCTCCTAGCCGCTATAACTACTAAGAGAATAGTTATAGCCCCTAGAGATAGGGGTAACCTAAATATTATTATTTTTTGCCTAGCTAAGAGTAATATTATTTCTCCCCTAGCTAAGAGCAACGCTACTACCTAGGAGGTAGGTATAATAATACTTACTATTAAGGCTATTTTCTACCCTTTAAAAGAGACCCCTTACGTAAAGGTAATAAACGCAAGCTATAGTAGTCTAAGGATATTAATAGCAAAGACAAGCCTGCTACTAGGATAAATAATAAGCTAGCAAAATTAACTAAAGCACGCAGGGAATCCCGCTAATATATATCTTTACCTCCCTACTCCTATAACTAATAGAAACACTACCCTAGGATATTTAGGATATAGGCCCTAAAAGGGGGAGAGGGAGATCCTATAAATTATATTAAAGTTTATAACTACTTTAATATTAAAGCCTAAGAGGCTTACCTTAAGGCATCTAGGTTTTATATTATTAAATAAGGAGGTAATAGTAGTAGTAGTAATAAAGAGAACTTATGCTTTGTGGATGCCTTTTACGTAAATATCCCTGCCTTACCTGCAAAGCTAAAGGCTAAGACCTCCTTAGGGCTTATAAATAGCTAGGTAATTAAGGTAATCTCCTGCCCTTATTAGCTAGAGGTTACTAGTAAGAAGAAGAGCACTATATACCTTAAGATTCCCCTTTGCTTTAATAACTAAGGGAAAGACTATAAGGTATATATAAATACTAGCACTTTATCTATGCTTATAGACAAGGAATAGCTCTAGCAACACAGCTATAATATAAAATAGGAGAAATAGACGCCTAAACTAGTAAATAGCATAAAATCCTTATTCCTTATTACTAAGACTATAACTTTTAATTTCTATATTAAAGGCAAAGCTAAAGGCAAGGCAGTTTCTAGCCACTTTACTATAAAAGCTAACGTAATAGAGAAGCTTGCCCTAAAACTACTAATTAGCATAAAGTTTATATATAACTATAGCGTTAAGATTAATTTTATAAATCTAAAGGTAGTTTTCTGCTCTATCTATAATATAACTATATAAGTAAGGATCTTTTATCCTGCCTGCAAAGTTCTAATAAGAAAGGTAACATTTACATATAGTATTACTATTACGCTAGGCCGCACATAACTTCTATAAGTCTACTAGAAAGACCTTAAAGATTAGGGGATAAGTATCTACTACTTTTACTTAAGAAACCACTATATTTATAATAGTCTCCTTAAAGATAAATAGTTAAAATTTATGCCTATTACTAACTATATAAACTAGCTAATTTATATTAAGAGATACTAGCAACTAGGTTAGCTAAAAGGTATAGATTCTATAGACTCTAACTACGTAATTAAGAATATCTATAACCTTATAGCCTTCTGTAGGAAGGATATAGTCCTTAATAAGAAACACACTAAAGCACTAAAACTAGAAGATATCTTCTCTACTATTAAAGTTAATAACCTAAAGAAGGGTCCTAATAACCTTAATCTAAAAGTAGTTAACAAAGGCGTCCTATCTTATAGCATCTCCTATTTAGATAATATCCTATTTATTATAAATAAATTTAGCGTGAAAATCGCTAATATTAACCCTATTGCTGTAGCTAAGCTCGCGGAACTCACTAACAAATATAATATATACTGTAACTAAGGCATTATACCTATGCTAGAGGAAGACTATATACACATTAATTTTATTAATAACTAGCAGAACTAGATTAAGCCCTCCTAGGTCTATAACCTTAGCTATAAGGATTTTAAGAAGTTTAGCAAAATCTTTAATAAAAAATATAAGGCTAGTAAGGTATCCTACCTTAGGGGAGAAGAGAAGGCTTTATACCCCTATCCTAGCTTTATTATTTAGTGTAACACTAGGAAAGAAATTAAAGGTTATATAGTAATTAACATAAGGCTAGTAAATAGTATTACTATTCCTAATATATATCCCCTGCCTAACTAAGGTAATATTATAAGAGATGCCTGCAAAAAGGCTTAGATTTCCCTTCTTAATACCTCTAGATTCTTTAACTAGCTCCTAGTTTAGAAGGAACACTAAAATAAAATAGCTATTCTCTCTAAGCGTAGGATTAAGATATCCTATGTTATAATATAAGGATATAAGAATTCTCCTGCATACGCGCAACGCTTTATAAATAGGTTATTCTATAAGCATTATGCTTTTGTTTGCGTGTATATTAATAATATTACTATCTTCTTTAATACTTTAGAGAAGCACCTAAAGTACCTTAAGATTATATTTAAAATCCTTAAGGATAGCTGCTTATATATTACTACAAAGAAATCCTTTATTAGGTATTCCTTTATCTAGTTACTAAGATTTATTATAAATATAAATAGTATTACTAATATAAGTAACCGCGTTAAGGACTTTAAGAATCTCTAAATACTAACTACACTTATAACCTTAGAAACCTTTATTAGAATAGCTAGTTTCCTTAGAGCAAGTATCCTATAGTTTAATATCTATATATAGCCCCTCTAGAATAAGAAGTTTGCTATTCTCCGCAAGCTCCGCAAGAGAAACAAGCTCTTAGTTAGTGCTTTAAAGCAAGCGCGGAAACGCATAGCTTAGAAGGCAACTTTTACACTAACTAAGCAGGAGATAGTATCTTTTTAAGCCGTTTAAGGGCTCCTATATACTAAGATCCTTTTATAACACTATAACCCTAACTAACCTCTATTCTTTAAGGTTAATATATATAAAAAGGGATTTAGCTTATATGCCTTCTAACTTGCTATTAAATAGGATAGTGTAAGTATTCTAAGTAAGGATATTAGTAGTAATAAGCTTTGTCTAATTATCTTCCTTTCTAGGCTAACCTTAGTAGTAAAAAAGTAATATAGTTTAATAGAAGCAAAGGTTACTATAATTACCTAGGGAATGCGTAAGCTACGGAAGATAGCTTAGTTAAACTTATAACTAGTAAACATTATTATAAATTACTTACTAGTAAAGGGGATTATCACACACACGTCGCTTACTATAATAAACCTTAATAAAGCTAACCTTAAGCTAGCAAAGGTTGCGAATTATCTATTATAATTTAAGCTTTATATAATCTATATTCCTAGGGTTCTAAATATAGTTCCTAACGCCCTCTTAAGGCTACCTATTAATATTAGCTACTAAGAGGCCGCAGACTATAGTTAATTTAATAAGCTTAATGCTTATGCTTACTTTAAGGAGGAGCACGCCACTACTATAATTATAAATAATAAGATAAGACACTTAATTATAGCAAGGTATACAAATAACGCGAAATTTAGCCGGATTATTAACTTTATCTAGTTATACTAAGAACATTAGCAAAAGGCTAATAGAAATTAGCCTAAAATCCCCCTTTATAAGTAGGATCTTAAGGATAATAAACTACTTTATTTTTACTTACTAGGAGGCACCTACTAACTTTACATCCCGCAAAGCTATATAAAAATAATACTTTAATTAACATATAATAAACACTACTATTTTAGCATAAGAAGGATAGCAAAGGAACTATCTATAGTTTGTTTCCTATAAATAAGTAGCTAGATCTAGGCCTATATTATATATTATAATATATACTATAAGAACGCAGTCCTCTACTCTAAAGCCCTAAGGGAATTATAATTATTACAAATAAAGCTAGTCCCTTTCTACACTATTTCCCTAGATTTTATCACAGACATGCTAGAGGTTAGCTTTACTAACATAATATAGTAAGTTAATAGATTTAACGCTTATAACACCCTCTGCCTAGTTAATTACCTCTTTAGTAAGAAAATAATCCTTATCCCTAGAAATAAGGCATACTCTGCTAATAACTAGGCAGGACTTTTTCTTAAAGCGCTATATATAGCTAACTAGGGACTGCCTAAAGAAATTATTAGTAACTATAATCCAAAGTTTATATTAGAGATCTAGACTACGCTTTTCTATAAGCTTAGAGTTAAATTCCTTATATCTACTGCGTATTACCCTTAGATAAATAAAGTAGCTAAACAAAAGAACTAAATAGTTATTATTACTATATAATACTATATAGCTATAAACCTAGACGTCCTATAGATTTTAGTAATACCTACGTTATAATATTATTTTAATAATGCTATAGCCGCCTTTATTAACCACTTGCTAAATAAGCTAGTACTTAGCTATAAGCTACTTACTATTATAAACCTCCTTACTAATCTAAATAAAGTTATTACTAACCTAGAGGATACTAATATTACTATCCTTTATAGGCTATATTAAAGAGAGGCTAAGCTTATTATTACTATAGCCGCGGCCCTTGTAAAGATTAGATATAACTTCTAACACAAACTAGTAGATATTAATATAAGGGATATAATATACCTTAGACTTTACTCTAGCTATAAACTCCTAGGGAAGCTAAAGAAAAAGTAGTCTCCTTAGCAGGCTAGACTATATAAGGTCTTTAAAAAGGTATCTCCCCTCTTATACTAGTTAAAATTCCTACCTAGTTTAAGGGTTTACCTTATAGTCTTAGCTGCTTATCTCTAAAAGCTATATTAAGGGGCAGACCCCTTTAAAAAGAATAAACCCCTGCCTCCTCTAGTTAATCTTACTAGATTTAGCAAGGCAGACTATTAGGAGATTAAGAGGATTATAAGTTACTATATCTACTTCTTCCGCGCAAGAAACTAGTAGCCTTATATTAATTTCCTAGTTCGTTAGAAAGAATATACTATAAAGGATAATTAGTAGATTCTAGAGTCTAAAATGCGCGTTAATACTAATAAAATAGTTAACAAATACCTTGCAAAACACGCTATTAATTAGGACAAGGAGCATTGCAAGAGGAATCTTGTAAAACCCCCTAACTAATTAACTAAAGTAGTAAGCTAGTTATGCCTTACACTATAAAGGTATATATAGGAAGCTCTTACTAGCAGAAAATCGTAATATCTACGCCGTTTCCTACACCCCTGTAATAACTTACTTTCTATTCACTTTTCTTCCTAACTAGCTAGGGCAAATATTATAACCTTCCCCCCCTAGCCCTTTATTTTTTCCTTTTCCTTTAAACCCTTTATTATATGCCTTTATTAATAGCTTTATTTTTCCCTTTAATAAGAGTATAATTTGCATTTACTAAACCCCTTATAATAGCTAATCCCTTATCTACTAACACTCCTAGGCTAGCCCCTTCTAATAGCTAGACCGCTATCCCTAAGCCCTTTATAAGGAGCTCCTTTAAACTACTTAATATAATTAATCCTATAGTGCTTACTACCTATTCGCTAGCCCCTGCTTTGTAAGCTGCCTTAGAGGCTATTAATAAGGGCGCGCAGGAAGCTAGCAGTAGACCTATCTATATCTTAAACTCTAAGGCTAATACTAATAATAAGGGATAACCTATATCTAGCAAGGAGTTCTACGGCTTTAAGAATAAGAAAGGTTCTAGTATTAACTATAAGGATCTTACCCTAGAGGGCATAACTATAGAAAACCCCCTATCCCTAGACTAAGCTAATAAGTAGTAGGACAATACCGCTAACGCCTAGAACAGGCCTAGTAATTATAAACCCCTGCCTAAGCGCAGGAAGACATAAAATATATAATATATTACGCTATAGAATATCCCTAAGTATATCTAGGGGTTTAACTTATATTTTTATTTCTACTACTTTAGCCACGTAAATAGTAGCCTATAGCAGCTAGATAATAATAATAACTTAGATCTTCCTAAGAATAACAAATTTACTAGGGATTACGCTATCTAGTAGTATACTAATAATAAGTGCTAAGGGCAAAAGCTATAGACCTTTATTAACACCCTTTTTATATATAAAGTAGAATTTAGTAAGGCTAGCGCTAAAATTACGGAGGATAGCTTTAGCGTTAATAAAAACAACCCCTTATACTAGCTATACCTTAAGGTTGTCGCCACGTGTGTTAAAATCCACGCTATAGTTAACTCCTTTACAAACTAGCTAAAGGCCCGCAAAAGTTAGTTAAAGGTGCTAGTAGTCTGCATAGCTAGGGATAGCCTAAAGACTACTATTTATATTTATTTAAAGGGTAGTTCCTGCTAGGGGAAGGAATAGATAATATAGCTGCTAGTATAGGAGGTTATTATTACTAAATAACTCTGCTCCTTATTTAGTGCCCTTAATAGTACCCTTAATAGCTACCTTGCCTTTTTATAATAGTCTAACCTAGCTAAAGTCCTAACTACTAATAAGATAGACCCCCTTATAGCCGCTACCCTACGCTCTATGCGTAGACACTATGCTATTATATTAGCGCCTTACAAACCCTATACTATAAGACTTAAAGCCCTAGAGAAACACATAAATAACCTATTATTAGCTTTTATAAACTAAGAGGCTTAGCTTAATTAAGCACTTAAAGAAGTCTGCCTCCTTTTTAAAGTTTGTAGTGTTATAAGTAATAATCCTAAGATAGTTAAGGAGATAATTACTAAGGCTACTACTATAACTAGCAAAAACACAAAGAATATAAATTAGTGCCTTTATTTGCTAGAATTTACTAAAGCTAGCGTATCCTTGCTATAGACCGTGGAATAGAACGTTATAACCCTATAGTTAGAGGTTAATACCTTTTATAAAACTACTATATCCTATAACTAACGCAACTCCATAGACAAAACGCTAAGCATGCCCTAGAAGCTAGCACCTAGTAATAAGCGCCTAGCAGGGTTATTATCCCTAGCTAGCACTAATAATTCTAGCCTAACTAGCACGCTAGCTACTAAAAGGCCATGGAGATTTCCTACTAGTAGCGCTAGCGCTAGCTTACTATAATAGTTCTATTCTTAATGCTAATAACTGCCTTGCCCTTAAGGGATTTTACAGCTTACACACTACTATTTACTTCTTACTTTTGCCCTTCTTTTTCCTTCTCTTTCCTTTTCTTTCCTTTTCGTTTTACTAGGAGCTTAGCTTAATTTTGCTATATAATTACTAAATTACTTAACTAAAGAACATTACTTTACTATTCTAAATAGTTACTTTTCTTTCACAAGAATTAAACTTAGATATCCCTAGTAAGAATCCCTTTCTAAAAGGTATAAAACCCTATGTAAACGTAATAACTAAGTATAAGCTATAAAGTCACGCCCCTTATAACCTTAGATTTATTATAAGGCCGCGGAATAATATATTATAAACACAGGAGCCTAGGAACTTACTTTCTTTTTACCTTAATAAAACACTAACTACACTACCTCCTACTAGCTACATAACCTAAACCTTTTTAATTCTCTACTATTAATAACCCTAATATAAAGTCTATTACCTTCCTTTACAAACCTTCCCTTAAGTATCTTATAAGTTATAACACCCTTACCGCTAGCCCTTATATATTATATAATAATTAGATATAGCGCTATTTACACTAAAGGAAAGCTAGGCTGCTTATTAGATAACCTCCCTACCTTACGCAAGGATACCTACGCTACCCTCTATAAGCATAGTAACCTAATTAAAGTTATAGAAAGAGAAGGTTTACTTATAATATCTAGTAACTAGCAAAGCAGTAATAATCTGCTAATAGTATTTAAATTATGCTACTTAACTAATATTCTTTACCTTATTAAGGGCAATTACTACTAACTCTTTCTCTTATAGTAGCTTAAGTAAATTTATAAGAATCTTAAGGAGTGTTTTTACTATAATAACTTAGGAATAAACTAATAATACTATACTAACAAACTTATTTATAAATTTAGCTAGTACACTATAAAGCTTAGTGTAGAAGGGCTTATCTAGCTACTAAAAGAAATTTATTATAATATAAACCTACTCTTTACTACTTAAAACATTTAGGCATACACTAAAATCGCCCTTAATAACACAAACTCTATAATTAACTACTATTTACTAGGCTAGGCAGTCTTACAAGCAAAGTGCTAAATCCTTAAATTCTTTATACTAAGACTCTATAACATAACCTATAGATTCTAATGCCTAATCTATAGCTATAGTATTACTAGTATATTCTCTGTCTTTCTCTACTATTACTTAATATATATTATTAAATAGCAAGAGGATTATAATAAAACTTATAATAAGATTTATAATAAAATTACTAACCTTACTAACCTCCTAGACACTCTTACTACTACTCTTAGTAGTTTTATATTTTGCCCCTCTAAATAAGTCTTACTATACTATGCAGCTACCTATAGCATATTGCCTGCGTTTTATAATATTATTAAGTCTAGTTATAATAACCCTAACCTTAGAGGACTCTAGAAGTTAGCCTAAAACTATATAGTAAACCTAAATATCCACACTTTACATGCCCTACGTACCTACTTATATTAGGTTATCCTCTGCTACATTTTATAGGTCCTATTTATATAGATTTAACTATCCCTTAATGTTTTCTATATTATAAATAAGGGAGAGGAAGATAGTAAAGATAGTAAAGATAATAGTAAAGATAATAATAATAATAAAGGTATCTCTATAAAAAGCAATAATAATAAAGGTAATAAGAGCATAGATGCTAGCATAGCTAATAATTAAGAAGGACTTGCTAGTTTAGGCGCGAAAGACTATGTTTTGTTTTCTAGATTATAATTATTTTATTTAATATTTCCTTATTATTTTCTTTCTCTCCTTTTAGCTTAGAATAAGCTATTTTCTTCTATACCCCTAGGACTTATTATAGTCTAGAAGGGACCTCTATAAATATATAAGTACCCTTACTACAAAGAAGGGATTTAGCTAGACTTAGGTAGAAATTATTAATTATACACTTACACACACTACGTACACTTTAGCACTTATTATAACTAAGGTGTAAGGTATAACACTCTTTATAACCTTTATAACAAAGTCCTACCTGACTAGTGGACTTCCCCCTTATGCGTGAGGGAACTAACACGTAACACTATGCCTAGAGCTAGCATTATATTTAGATTACTACTATAACCTATTACACCCTTTAGTTAGTAAGAGCTTATAGTAGTTATAAAAAACACCCCTATTAGTAATAATTATAATACTAAAATCTTAGCGCTCTAAAAGCGTGTTAATTAAGCAAGAAAGAAGCAGTAACTTTAAAAACTCTAAGAACTTATATATAATATTAATAATAGAGAATTACTAGAGGAGAATGTATTTATAGCTCCTATTATACCCGCTATATATTATTTATAGCAAACCTTTATATAAGCTCCCCTTAAGCAGCCTTCTTATAGTAGCTAGAATACCCTTTAATTAAAGACTTTTATTAGTAACTATAAAGTATAATTTATAATAAATCCTTATTAATTTACTACTAATTTTATAAAGGTCCTATATACTAGCACCTGCCTTACTAGTACTATAAAGTAATATTAGGCTATAGGAGAAAAGATTCGTAAGAATTATATTAAAAATCCCCTCTTATAGACTAACTTTTGCAACTAGCTTAAAGGAGGCCTACATAATTAAGAGAGCTATTCCCTTAGTATATAGTTAAAGCTTATTAGCTTTAAATAAGCAAATTATACTAACTTTAAAAGATTCCTTAAAAAATAGGAATAAACCTATACTAAACTTCCTTCTTAATTAAATATAAAAAATAAAATAGGCCTTTTTTAAACAAGCCTTAACCATAGCTTAAAGACATATCTAATTAGTAGCGTATAAGCAGCAGATTAGTATAAACTTATTAGTAAATGCATCTCCTATTATAAATCTAATAGTAATAGAGGTAACTATAATAATTCTTTTAGGTATAATAAGAGGAAAACTTAGGCAAACTCTTTAGAAAGAGAAACTTTACTAAACCTAAAGGGAAAGAGTAATAACTAATTAAGTACTTTATAGCAAAGCTAGGAAAAGAAGGCTATATATTATAAGTATAAAAAGAAGGGCTATATAAGACTAAATTACCTAGAACCTAACTATAGTATTTATAAAAAAAGCAGCTATACTACTACTATATATAGAAGTAACTGCTTTAATCTAGTAACTTATCTAAATATTACTAGACCTAATATAAAGAAGAAAAAGCCTTATACCTAAGAAAGCGCCCTAGCTTTAGGGACTAATATAAGATTTTATATTAAAGCATCCCTAAGGCTAGGAAACCACTAGGTTATAGTAAAGTTAGCGCTAGCTAATACTAGTGTTACTTATTTTATTATTTATCTTAAGTTACTAATAAAAATAGATTAGAAAAAGGTAAGAAGAAGTAATTTACTAATAGAATTAGTAAATACACTACTAGAACACTATAGCATACTTAATATACTTTGCAAAGTATTTAATAGTATAGGTTACAAAAAGATTTATTATATAAGCTACTATATAGCTAAGACTTTAAAAGACCTTCTCTTAGGAATAGATTAGTTTAGGAATAAAGATCTATATATATTATTATAATATATATAAGAGTAGATTTTCCCTATTATAAAATAATATGTTAAAGTTATTATATTAATAAAGCAACTACATAAAGAGATAAAAGAGTTGTTTATAATACTAGTGCTTAGCACTAGCTTTTTAAAAGGAATAGACCCTAAAAACCTAAGTATACCTAAGAAGAAACTAAGTAGCAAGACACTCGTAAAGAAGCTGCCTAAGTGTTATACAGATTTTGTAAATATATTTAACCTTAAAAAGGCAGCTTTATTACTCTCCTTAGAAGGTTATATATATTTAATTAAAATTAAAGAAAACTAAAGACCCCTATAGGGTCTAATATATAACCTTATAGAAAGGGAGCTAGAAAAGCTTTGCAAGTACCTTATAATAGCGTAGGAGAGAGGCTAGATATATTATTTAATTAGTCCTACTAGCGCCCTAGTTCTCTTTATTCTAAAAAAGGGAGGCAAATTACGCCTATATATAGATTATAAAGGCCTTAATAAAATTATATAAAAGAATTAGGCCCCTATACTACTAATCTTAGAGATCCTTAACAAATTAAAGGGAGCTAAGGTTTATATAAAGTTTAACTTAAAAGACGCGTATAATTAGCTTTGTATTAGCAAAGGAGATAAGTAGAAGACTGCCTTTTATTATTAATATAGTTACTATAAATATC
>SRQA01001263.1:0-11520 GCA_018360365.1 Claviceps citrina
TGTAATAGGAAAATTTACTTAATTAATTAACTAGTTCTTGCTGCCTCTGCTGCCGCGCAGCTTCTTCACGTGAGACTCTCTGATTATAATCCGCTAGAACCTGCGGGTCTATAAAATCCTTGCGCTAGATCTATGAATTTTCGGAGTTATTATAGCCTTCCTACTTAATAAGGTATTTACGCTAACCCCTGCAATGCTTATAAGTAATAATTTATTTAATAACATATAAGGGGTCTTTTCCTGCGAGGAGAGGTACTTGCTTAGTCGCTTCTAGTACACTCTCTAGGTTACTTTTATAGAGTTTAAGATTAGAAATGTAAAAAACATTATAAAGCCTTGTGCCCTATAGGAGCTTTAATTAGTACGCAAGTCTGTAATTGCTAATTAACTTAGTAATCTAGTATAGTCCTAGGTACTTTGCTACGAGTTTCTTGCTTAGTCTCTGTAAATTAATATTCTTTATAGATAGCAGAATATAGTCCCTTATATTAAACTTTATTAGCACTCTCTTCTAGTTATAGTACTTAGCTTACATAGCTTATATGTCACGAAGGAGCTTCTGTGTGTCCGTGTGTTTCTTGCGTAGCTTTGCTCCTCTTAATTGCGCTTGCTTATTAATTATGTATGCTATTCTCTTTACATGTAAGGGACCTCTTAGTGTGAAGCCTTGCAGAGCCTTAGCAGGTAACTCGCGGAGAGAACTATAGTAACTTGTGTTATATGTAAATTACGCTATTAGAAGAAGGTTAACCTAGTTAGTCTGCTTAGCGCTGCTAAAGGCATATAAATAATGCTTAAGCAGTTAGTTTATTCTCTTAGTCTAGCTATTAGTTTAAGGGTAAAATGCCGTACTTAGTTAACGCTTAGTTGTAATGTAGTAGCAGAAGGTCTGCTAGAAAGAGCTTGTAAATGTTGTGCTATAGTTAGTTATAATGCCCTCTAGGATTCTATAGTCCTTAAAAACTATCTTAATAAAAAAGGTAGCTAGTCTGTTACTGCTTAAGCGCTTTAATGTTAGCACGTACATAGTATACTTTGTAAATTAGTTAACTATAATAAGGATTGCGTTATAGACCCTAGATCCCGATCCCTTTACTAGGGGAAGGCCTATAATAAAGTTTATTAATAATTCTTAGAAAGGTTAATTAGGCATAGGGAGAGAGGCAAGCTCGCTATAAGGTTAATACTGCCTTAGCTTTAATACTTAGTAATTGTAATAGGTGCGGACATGCTCTTTAACATCTTTCCTTATGCAAGGCTAGTAGTACTAGTTAGTAATCTAATGCAAAGTTTTGCTTATACCCTAATAGCTAGCGGCGTTATTATTATAAACAAGCATTAGAATCTCTTTGCGAAGACCTAAGGGAATATAAATATAGTCTCTGAAAAGGAGTGCTTTATTTTCATTAAGCAACTAGCCTAGAGAGCCACAGGCATTTTCTAAGGCGCGAATAACCTGCTTAGTACGCGTAACAAAGGCGTCCCCTTGCTACGCCTAGCATAACTCTTTATAAATAGGTGCTTTTAGAAGCTTATTACCTTTAGCTCCACGCTAGGCTAGGAGTCTTCTAAGGGAGCAAAGTCTTACTACGGGGGCTCTGCTAAATAGACTTATTATTAGCACTTAGCTACTAAGCAGGACTAGGATCCACAACTCTAATAACGTTAGGAACTCATTTAAGGAGCTATATGCTAGCAAGTCTCTCTTAGCAGGGGGTCCGCTCCTTCTTTCTTCTGCTAGCTAGCTTAGAGGGTTAGAGGCATACTCTAAGCCTTAGATACTATAGATAGTGGTAATTACTATTATCTCTCTTTAGGTAGGCGCTAACTCGAAGCTTATTCGCATTAACTCTACACTAATAAACTTAGATAGGAACAAGGCAGCTTAGGAGACTCTAGTGTCTTTAGCTCTAGTCTTATAGTTTACTCTACAAGATAAAGGGTCCGTAGGGTTGTTAATTCCTAGCCTATGTTTAATTATAAAGTTATATAGGTTAAGGTTATTAAGGGCTTATACTTGCCTGCTAGTAAGCTTTAGCTTTAAGGCAAGATACTTATAGTTAAGATAGTTTGTAATAACCTAAATAAGTATAGCACTATAGGCTAGGTAGTATCTCTAATTCTTAAAGGCCTCTTAGATAGCTAGAAGCTTAGTATTAGGCATAAAATAGTATACTTTAGCACTAAGCAGCTTCCTTAAGGAGAATATAATAGGATACTACTAGTCCTCCTGTTTCTATAAGAGGACAGCGCTAATTACAAAGCATAATGCGTCTATCTCTATTTGTAATAGTGTAGCTAGGTTAAAGTAAGCGAGGATAGGCGCTAAGGTAAAGCATTGCTTAAGCTGCTTAAACGCCTTATGCTTGCGTTAATTAAGTGTGAGTGCCCCTATTGTATTATTTCTTATTAAATCCGTGAGGGGGGTAGTGATCTTGCTATACTTATGGATAAAGCAGCAATAAAAACTAGTAAATCTAAGGAATAACTACACGTCTTTAACGCTGCGAGGTTCTAGCTAGTTTACCGCAGCTTTAATTCGTTTAGGCTCTATAGTAATTCCCTTAGTTAAGACGTTAAAGCCAAGGAAGTTAACCTTTATTATTAAGAATTCACACTTCTTAAGATTAGCGTATAGCTTCTTTAAGCGCAGCCTCTCTAAGACTTAGCGGACATGCTTCTTATGCTCTGCTAGGTCACTGCTATAAATTAGAATGTCATCTAGGTACACAATGCAAATTATATTAACAAGCCCTAAGAAGGTGTTATTAATAAACTCTTAGAAGGTAGCCAGGGCGTTAACAAGCCCGAAAGGCATCACGAGATACTTAAAGTAACTATATTAGCAATAGAAGGCGGTTTTTCACTTATTGCCCTTGCTAATCTAAAGCCTATTATACACGTCTTTTAAGTCAAGCTTTGTATAAACCTTTGTACCCTTTAATTAGTTAAGAATCTCTAATATTAGTGGCAGGGGGGCACGGTTCTTCTGCGTGATCTTATTAAGGCCTTTATAATCCATACACAGGCATAATTTGCCTCCTTTCTTAGGGACAAAAAGGATTAGAGCGCCTGTAGGGCTAGTTAAAGGGCGTATCTAGCCTCTTCTCAGCGCTATCGCAAGGTATTCGCAGAGCTTTTCTAGTTCTTTTTCCGTAAGGTTATAAATTAGTCCCCACAGCGGGCGCTAATTCCCTTTAATCTTAATAGCGTGTGTGCGGCCTTCTAAAGAGGGTAATAACGCTGCTTTCTTAAGGTTAAAAACGTCTATAAAGTCTGTATAGTAATTAGGCAGCTTCTTCTTAGTTATCTTGCTGCTTAGTTCCTTCTCTAGTATAGTTATATCCTTAAGGTCTATTCCCTTTAAGAAACTAGCGTTAAGTATAAGGACTATAGCTAACTCTTTTATTTCCTTGCGTAGTTGCTTTAATAATACTATAACTTTAATATGCTACTGTGTAATAGGGAAAATCCACTCTTGTGTCTTCCACAATAGCACGCGCGGGTCTTCTTGCTTAAACTAATCTATGCTTAGGATAAGGTTCTCTAAGGTCTTTGCTATAAAGCAGCTTACTTAACAAAGCTTTACTTGCCTAGTGCTATTAGTAATCTTATAAATGTAATTAAGTATGCTATGGTGTTATAGTAGTGTATTTGCTAATTCTATTAGTAAATTACTTTTCCTTACCTTTTTCTAATCTAAATCTATTAGTAATTTGGGATAGATATAGGAGTGAGTAGCACTAGTATTAGCTAGAGCCTTCTTTGCTATAACTTATTAGCCTCCTAGCCTTAGGGATGCTATTATATAAAACTATTTATTAATTAACTCCTTAGTCCCTAAAGCTAGGGCACGCCCCTAGGCATAAGGCTTTTCCCCCTTAGTGTTAGGTAATATATTATTAGGGTAACTTGCTAGGTTATAGCGGGTGTCTTAATGTGTAGCTATAGTGTGGCTAGATCTCTTGCAAATGCTATAGTTAGGCTTAGGGTAATTTAGCTTAATATATTCCTGTTTGCTATACTTATAATAGGCAACCTCTTTTTCCTAATTATTTTGTCTTAAAGTGCCCTTTAGGTTACTGCTCTTGTCCTTTAAGTTTAATAGGGTCTCTCTCTCTTAGGAGTCTGCCTAGGTCTTCCTCTTTCTGTGCTTAGAATGCCTATTATTATTACCTCCTTTACTATTAGATTTGTAGTAAGAGGTGCACTTGCTAATAAGCTTATGCTAGTCTGCTACTAGTTTGCTACTAACTAGATATGTCTTTAAATCGCGGTTAAGACCTGTGCGGAAGAGGCCTATCTTATTTTTTGTGTTTAATTAAGAGGGGAGTTTAGCGTAGGTTTGCTCTTACTTTTTAATAAATTTCTTAAAGTTATTATAATTAGATTATTTAAAGCTAATAAGCTTTAACTACATGCTAAGGGAGCGGCTCTCTTAATTATCTAAGCCTCCCTTAAGCTAATTACAAAAGTTATCCTATAAGAGGGGATCTTTAACGCGGTTTTTATAAATTTTATTGCCTATAGCCTAACGACGCTTCGCAGTACCCGTAAGGTAGGTGCTAGCATACAAGACCTTTGTAAAGTTGTTTGCGAACTAGTAGGGGTTTATTAGGAATTGTGCCTTATAGTTACTAATAAAGGTCTTTAATTAGAGGGCATTCTAGCTGCTATAGGTAGGTTGCTTAAGTGGAGCTTGTGCGAAGGTTTGCTACGGGTAGTATGTAGCTAGTGCAATGTGAGCTATAGGAGCTATAGGAGCTGCCTCTTCTAGTAACTTACTATTAATATTAATATTACTCACAAGCTCCTAGAGCTTTTAAAGTCGCTGCTTCTTGTAGGCTTATTTAATGCGCTTTATAAGCACTAGGATTATAGTGTTATAGTTGTCCTTAATAGAGGTATTAGTAGCTGCTGCTACTAGGTTAGCCTAAGGGGGGGATGTAATAGGTAATTAGATAGGTCGCAAAGGTAGGTTAGATATAGTGCTAGATCTAGGTCTAGTTACAGGTCCTAGTGTAGGTCTAGTGTTATCTCTAGCGAAGTTGCTACTAGTGTGCGTGGAGTTTTGAGTTTAGACTATTATGACTTCTTAATCTAATAGTCTAGTAGGGAATTTTTAGAAGAATTAAAATTGTTAGGGGTTAATATAGAGATACTAGAGTGATAGATTAAGTAGTACACGGTAAGCTAGCAGGTAGGTTGCAATGGATAACTGTATTGATTCTTGCCCCCCTTTTCTGTGTAATAGAGGCTTATGGCCTATATCTATCTCGGCTACAGGGGTCACGTGCTCTCGGCTAGGGCGCCGGTCAGGCGCCGCGAGCCCGCACGCTCGTGTGCATTGCCTTTGTTAGCCTAAGGCAACCTCCTTAGACCTCCGGTCCTGACAAAGGGTTAGTAATTAAAGTTAATAAGGTCCCTATAGAAGCTTATAATAGTGTTAGAAAGGTTAAAAAATATTACACTCCCCTCTAATATATATATAGTATTATTAAAAGCAAACTTAAAGACTATATATAGTAAGACTACCTTCTTTAAATAGCTATAAAAGCTATTAATAACTCTGCTAGCCTAAATAGCCTTGTTCTAATACTCCTTATGTTTAGGGTATATTTATAACTATTATAGGATTTACTACTAGTGTTTTCTATTATTTAATATGCTAAAGTAATTTATAAAGCTACCTTTAAAGCCTATAGATTGCTTGCAAAGCGCTAGATTAGTAATACCCTTGCCTGCTATAATAGGCTTAATACTCTCCTAACTTACTAGATCTTACTATAATCTGAGGTATAAGTCTAGTATAAGAAAGGTAGTTAGTAAGGTTCTTATAAACTCTTAGCTATAGAAGGCATAACTTATATAGTAGAAATACCTTTAGGACTAATAAAATTTAGATTTATTATTATAAAGCTATTCCTATATAATCTAGGCAATCTAAAGACTATAGCTAATAAAAAGACCCTTCCTTCTTTACCTACTAATAAAAATAAAGAGAATTATAATAATTAACTATATAAACTAATAAAGAGAGTTACCTTTAACTTTTCTAATAAAAATAATATTAAAAAGCAGCCTATTAAGTAAGGCAAAGGTAGACTATAAAAGACCCCTCTAATTAACTAAGACTTTAAGAAATTAATACTTTAAAGCACTTTACTTACTAAAGCGTTTCTTACTATAAAAGAAAAAGGAGATCTTGCCCTTACTTATTAACTTTACTAGTAAGGTATTATAAAGACTATAGAAGCACCTTTTAAGGCATCCTAGTAAAAGGAACTTAATGCTTTACTTTAGTAAAAAGTCTTCTAACTTAAGATTTATAATACTAAAAAATATAGTATATAATACATTTTTAATAGCTATTTTGTAAATAAAATTAAAGGCAAAGGCACCCTAGTACTATATAAAAAATTATAACTTATTGTTGATATCAACGCAACGGGTCGGGTCAACGTGGACCCGGCGCATCCTGATTGGCCGCATCCGAGCTCGCCTCGGATGGGTGGCTAGTGCGCTGGTCACATAACCTATAACTTTGCGCGTTACGAAAACCACCAAAAGGCCTCCCACTTAGCTAGCTAGATAGTAAGAGGAATAATATTAACTAGAATCCTAGTACTTCCTTTTGCGCGCATATTACTTATTATTTTCTTGTACCTTTATTATTAATTCGCCTGTGTACGAATTAACACTAATTAGTAGTGATTATACCATAGATTAGCTAGATTTACACATCCTATAGAACGCTAGTTTTCGCTTATAGTAGCTGATTTTTTACGAAATTAGTAAAGTTAATCCTACTAAACAAAGGAAGCAACATAAAAGAGACAATTCTGTAATTACAAATAGATTTAATCTATCCCCTTTAGGGAAGCTCTTTAGGGTCTATTTGTAGAGCTATTTTGTGCTAAGAAAGGAAGCTTGCTATAGTACTATGCCGCTTGCTTTAATAGGTATAATTTTTCCTCTTTCTAGCCTTAAACGCCTGTTAAAGGAATTATTAAATCTCTTGTCTATTATAAGATTTATTAAGCCCTTAATTTAATTAAATTTATTAGTCTAGACTAATAACTACTATAGATTTCCACCCTTTTACCTGCCCTACCACCTGCTTTACTAATTTTCTATTAGATTTCTATTCTCTTTACTACTAAATATAACACATATTTATAGGTAAATAAAGCCCCTAATCCGTTAATCTTAATAATAAGATCCCTAAGCTCCCTTAGATTTTATTAACACACAGAAAAGTAATTACAGCAGACTAGCACAAGCTTAACCTATTAGATTTTAATCTTAGCAAGGCTATAAGTACTGAAATATATAGCTAAATTGCTTTCTTTATTATAGAAGCTAAGACTAAAGACCTCTTTAGTAAGCTCCTTTAGCAGAAGCTTAGAGACTAATTTATAGACTAGACTAAAGAAGCCTTTAAATATAGGAATACTAAAGTTATTTGCGTTTTTTATAACTTCCTATAAAAACATAATATTTACTTCCTATTAGACTAATTATTTATTACTAGTAAGCTTATAATAGTAATATAAGCTAAGACTAGACTAAGGGATCCTAATAGAGAGTTATTATATCCCTTATAATTAAGATTACATTCTCTAGTAAGTAGGCATAGTAACTATCCTCCCTCTTATTATAATATCTTATATTAATAGCTTTAGGAATTACCTTCCTAAATATAGTAAAAAGTAGCACTAAAGAATTATTTATATCTTTACCTTATAAAGAATTTCTCTCTTCCTTTGTTTGCTTTAACCACCTTCCCTATAGCATAACCTAGGAATTAGCAGGGTTATAGGGGACCCCCCTAAACACCCTATAAGATTAGGCTCCCTAAATCCCTATAATGCTAGCTAGTAGTATTAAATCCTATAATAAGTTATAACCCTATAGGTAACTATAAGCTCTTATAGAATCTAGAAGATTACTACTACTAAGGGAGTTAACTTAACCCTTAGTAGGGACTAAGTAATATTTCCCTTGCTTCTCCTAGCCCTACTAGAAGCTTTTATAAACTAAACTAACCTCCTGCTATAATTAGTATAGTAGATTAGCAAAGACATTTATATATAATAGGAGCGGCACTTTATAGGCCTCCCTAAGGCTTAGGGCAAGAGCTAATATAATAGTTAGCTCCCCTAGGCCTTCCTAACTTTAATAGGAGATCTTATAAGCCTACTTAATAATAGCCCTAAGGGTTAGTTCTAGACCTAGGCATTAAAGTAGCTTAGATATAGGATTTACTATTATAATAAAGGCCTAAGGGAAATATTCCTTAATAAGGATAGTAGTATTATACTACTATACCTAATAATAACCTTAATTATTAGAGATCTTATAAGTGTTTTTATTCTTTACTTTACTCCTTACTAGAATTAGATCTAGTAATAGCATTATAGAAGATTATAAACCTTTATAAGATTTACTTTAATAAGGAAAAGTATAGTAAAGAGATATATAACTTCTTTAATAATAAGCTAAAGACCTTCTAAGCCCTTTATAAGTAAATTAACCTCCTAGAGTCCCTCTTTTATAAGGTATTTCTTATAATACTTAAAGGAAAAGTTTTAATATATTATAAGGACTTTCTCCTTAGTAAAGGCATAACTTTTACCTAAATAGTTAAATTTATTAAAAACTACTTTAAAACTATTAACACTACTTAGCTTTATTATAATAACCTTTGCATAATTACGCTATATAAGGTAATAAGAGAAAACCCTAAAAAAAGCATGCTTAAGGCCCTTAACCTCCTCTTTAATAAAATTATCTCTCTTTATTATAGGACTAGAGGCTATGTAAATAATAAGATTAATATACAAAACACGCTTCTTATTACTATTAATAATATCCCTAAATACAGCCTTATAGCCTATAATAGCCCCTCTATATATAAGGACCTAATATTAAAGCTCTAGAAAAGTATTAGAGTAAAGTAAGCTAAAAAAAACATTACTAACTATAGTGTGTTTTATTAAAAAAAGGCTAAAGTTAACTTTAATGCCGCGTTTTATACTAATTATTACTATAGGAAGAATTATAACTTCTAATAGTATTAACGCAAGCTCTTTATTTATTATAAAAGCTACTGCTTTATTTATAAAAAGCAAGGGTACTAGTTTATAAAGCACTCTGCTAAAGAATATAAGGCATTATAAAAGTATTAGAATTAATTTAAATTCTATTATAGTAGGCTAATAAAGCAGAAGTAATAGTAATTCCTTACTTATATTAAGGGCAAGGATAATAATAATAGTAATCCTAATAACCTTAAGTAATTAATCCTTAAGACTAAGGCAATAATAGCTTTATTAAATAAGACTAAAAAGAATAACTACTTTAATTCTCCTGCGGGTCCTTTATAATTCCTTACTATAATATTATAAAGGTTAACACTCTTAATAAAGATCCCTAATAGTAATAAGGTGCTTAAGATGCTTTAAGACTAGTTATTTAAGCACGCCCTTTACTATAGTAATCCCTATAAAAAGCCTTAGTTTAATAATATTTTCCTTACTAAAGCATATTATTTAGAAGAGACCTTTAGAGGCATCCTTCCTAATACTAGCGCTACAGGAGTCTCTATAGTTAGTATTACTTAAGCCTAAGCCCTTTTATGCCTATTTCCCTTACTATAAATTAACTAATCTGCAAGTTAATATAATATTACCTTTAGCGCTAAAAAAGCATTATTACTAGGTTCTTTAAAGGTTCCTATAATGCTTAGAGAGATTAAATTCTATATACTACTAATAATAATACCTTTCTTATTCTTAATTACTAATATAAACTATATAAATATAAAGCTTAATAACCTAAGGAACCTGCTAATTTAAGGCATAAAAGAGATCCCTATAACCTAATAATAAGGTTATTTATAATAGAATCTTAAGCTAACTATAGTAGTTGCCTTCTTTCTTATAAAAACATAACTTTAGTAGCTTTATTAATGCTTTAGTTACCCTTTAATTAGAAGACTATAAAAGGTTCTTTATAAAGCTAGTAAGGAATTTAACCTAAAGATCTTATAAAAAATTACTAGTTTTTGTAAGTAGTATTAACTTTATAGTAAGAGCCCTAGCTAATTTAAGTTCACTTTAAAAAATAACTATAAGTTTAATTATAAGATTATTATTAATATCCTCTAAATTAATAGTAAGCTAGTCCTTTATATTATAGATTTTACTATAGCTTTCTAAGCTGCCTGTTTTCTTAAACTAAGGAAGCAAACTACTAGAGACGTTTAGAATACTATTAGAGCTTATTAGATTAATAGTTATCTAAGACTGCCTAAATAAATTATTTATAATACTAGGAAGAACTTTGCGTTAGCGGAATTCTATTAATATGCCTAAGGGTTAGTAATTAAAGTTAATAAGGTCCCTATAAAAGCTTATAATAGTATTAAAAAGGTTAAAAAATATTACGCTCTTCTCTAATGTGTGTATAGTATTATTAAAAGCAAACTTAAAGACTATATATAGTAAGACTACCTTCTTTAAATAGCTATAAAAGCTATTAATAACTCTACTAGCTTAAATAGCCTTATTCTAATACTTCTTATATTTAGAGTATATTTATAACTATTATAGGATTCACTACTAGCGTTTTTTATTATTTAACACACTAAAGTAATTTATAAAGCTACCTTTAAAGCTTATAAATTACTTATAAAGCGCTAGATTAGTAATACCCTTACCTATTATAATAGGCCTAACACTCTCCTAACCTACTAGATCCTGCTATAATCTAAGGTATAGGTTTAGTATAAGAAAAGTAGTTAGTAAGGTCTTTATAAACTCTTAGCTATAAAAGGCATAACCTATATAGTAGAAATGCCTTTAGGACTAATAAAATTTAGATTTATTATTATAAAGCTATTCTTATATAATCTAGGCAATCTAGAAACTATAGCTAATAAAGAGACCCTTCCTTCTTTACTTACTAATAAAAATAAAAAGGATTATAATAATTAACTATATAAACTAATAAAGAGAGTTACCTTTAACCTTCCTAATAAAAATAATATTAAAAGGCAGCCTATTAAGTAAGGTAGAGGTAGACTATAAAAAACCCCTTTAATTAACTAAGACTTTAAGAAATTAATACTTTAAGGCACTTTACTTACTAAAGCATTTCTTACTATAAAAGAAAAAGGAGATCTTGCCCTTGCTTATTAACTCTACTAGTAAGGTATTATAAAGACTATAGGAGTACCTTTTAAGGCATCCTAGCAGAAGGAACTTAATACTTTACTCTAGTAAGAAGTCTTCTAACTTAAGATTTATAATACTAAAAAACATAGTATATAATACATATTTAATAGCTATTTTATAAATAAAATTAAAGGTAAAGGCACCCTAGTATTATATAAAAAATCATAACTTATAGTGTAAGCTTATAATAATACTAGTAAGTAAATAATCTTAACCTAGGCTCCTATAATTTAATAAGTAAGTTAATAGTTAATTATAACTTTAGCTCCCTTACTTATAA
>SRQA01001264.1:0-11510 GCA_018360365.1 Claviceps citrina
TATGCGTAGCTAGTAGTATTAGTTAGTAATTTAATAAAGCGTTTTACTAACTCCTTAATACCCCGCGGCTTTATTATTATAAATAAGTATTAAGATCTCTTTATAAAGACCTAATAGAATATATATATAGTCTCTAAAAAAGAGTGTTTTATTTTTATTAATTAACTAACCTAAAGGGCTAGAGGTATCCCCTAAGCTTCTAACTAAAGGGTTAGAGATAGCCTCTTTACTATAATCTTAAGGGCTAGAGGCTTTCTCTTAATCCTTTCTTATTTTATTATCTAGAGGGTTAGAGACTTTCCCTATATTTTAAGCTTAAAGGCTATAGGCATTCTCTAAGCTTTAAATAAGCTACTTAGTTTATAAGACAAAGGCGTCCCCTTACTATACCTAGCTTAATTTATTATATATAGCTGCTTTTAAAGGTTCTATAGCATTAGCTCTATACTATATAAAACGCTAACTAAGGAAGCAAAGTCTAGCTATAAGAGCGCTACTATATTAACTTATTATTAGCATAAGGCTATTAAGTAGGATTAGTATTTATAACTTTAATAATATCTTAAACTATTCTAAAGAGCTACTTATAAGTATTACTCTCTTAGTAGTTATACTATATACTTACTCTTTAAGGGCTATAGCATTCTCTAAGTATTTTAAAGAGCTACTTATAAGCATTACTCTCTTAGTAGTTATATTATATACTTGCTCTTTAAGGGCTATAGTATTCTCTAAGTATTATAGGCTAAAGACTATACTAATAGTAATTATTTCTTTTTTAGTTAAAGGTAGTTTAAAGCTTAATTACTTTAACTTTATATTAATAAACTTAGATAAAAAATATAAAGCTTAAGAAGCTCCTATATCTTTAATACTAGTATTATAGTCTAACCTATAAGACAAAGGGTCTGCAGGGTTCTTAACCCCTAGCCTATATTTAATTATAAAGTTATATAAATTAAGTTTATTAAAGGCTTATACTTACCTGCTAGTAAGCTTAGGCTTTAACGCGAGATACTTATAATTAAGATAATTTGTAATAACCTAAATAGGTTAGGTACTATAGGCTATATAATATCTCTAATTCTTAAAGGCTTCCTAAATTACTAGTAGCTTAGTATTAGGAGTTAAATAGTGCACTTTAGCACCTAATAGCTTCCTTAACATATATGTAACAGGATACTATTAGTCTTCTTGCTTCTGTAAAAGAATTATGCTAATTGTAAAGTATAATACATTAGTCTCTATTCTTAATAGCGTGGCTAGATTAAAATGTACTAGAATAGGTGCTGCAATAAAGCTTTGCTTAAGCGTCTTAAATGCCTTGCGCTTATAGGGACCTAATATAAGTGGCCTTATTATATTATTCCTTATTAAATTAGTGAGGGGGGCTGTAATCTTACTATATTTATAAATAAAACAATAGTAAAAGCTAGTAAACCTAAGAAATAATTACATATCTTTAACACTACAAGGTTCTGGCTAATTCACTACTACTTTAACTCGCTCTAGCTCTATAGTAATTCCTTTTATTAATACTATATAGCTAAGAAAGTTAACCTTTATAGTTAAGAATTTACACTTCTTAAGGTTAGCGTAGAGCTTCTTTGAATATAGCCTCTCTAAGACTTAGCAAACATGCTGCTTGTGCTCTACTAGATCACTACTATAAATCAGAATGTTATTAAGGTAGATAATGCAAATTAAATTAATAAGCCCTAAGAGGGTATTGTTAATAAATTCTTAGAACGTGGCTAGGGCGTTAATAAGCCTAAAAGGTATTATAAGATATTTGTAGTAACTATATTAATAACGGAAGGCAGTCTTCCACTTATCTCCTTTGCTAATACAAAGCTAATTATACACGTCTTTTAAGTTAAACTTAGTATAGACCTTAGCTCCCTTTAATCTATTAAGGATCTCTAAGATTAGTAGTATAGGGGCCTAATTCTTTTGTGTAATTTTGTTAAGGCCTTTATAATCCACACACAGGCGTAATTTACCTCCCTTTTTTAGAATAAAAAGAATTAGGGCGCTAGCAGGACTAATTAAATAATATATCTAGCCTCTCTCCTACGCTATTATAAGGTACTCGCGGAGCTCTTCTAGCTCCCTTTCTATAAGGTTATATATTAGACCCTATAGGGGTCTTTAGTCTCCTTTAATTTTAATTAAATACATATGACCTTCTAAGGAGGGCAATAAAGCTGCCTTTTTAAGGTCAAACACGTCCGTAAAATCTACATAACACTTAGGTAGCTTCTTTACGGGTGTCTTGCTACTTAGTTTCTTCTTAGGTATACTTAGGTCTTTAGGGTCTATTCCTTTTAAGAAGCTAGCGCTAAGCACTAGTATTATAGATAACTCTTTTATCTCTTTGCGTAGTTGCTTTGTTAATATAATAACTTTAACGTGTTATCTTATAATAGGGAAAATCCACTCTTATGTGTACTATAATAACACACGTAAATCTTTATTTTTAAACTAATTTATTCCTAGGAGAAGGTCTTCTAAAGTCTTGGCTATATAGCAGCTTATATAATAGATCTTTTCGTGACCTATACTATTAAATACTTTACAAAGTATATTAAGTATGCTATAGTGTTCTAGCAGCGTATTTGCTAATTCTATTAGCAAATTACTCCTTCTTACCTTTTTCTAATCTATCTTTATTAGTAACTTAGGATAAATAATAAAATAAGTAGCACTAGTGTTAGCTAGCGCTAACTTTACTATAACCTAGTGGTTTCCTAGCCTTAGGGACGCTTTAATACAAAATCTTATGTTAGTCCCTAAAGCTAGGGCGCTTTCCTAGGCGTGAGGCTTTTTCTTCTTTATATTAGGTCTAGTAGTGTTTAGATAGGTTGCTAGATTAAAGCGGTTACTTCTATGCATAGCAGTAGTGTGGCTGCTTTTCTTATAAATACTATAGTTAGGTTCTAGGCAATTTAGTCTTGTATAGCCCTTCTTTTTATACTTATAATATATAGCCTCCTTTTCCTAGCTTTGCTACAAAGTGCTTAGTTAGTTACTACTCTTTCCCTTTAGGTTTAGTAAAGTTTCTCTTTCTAAAGAGTCTGCCTAAGTTTTCCTCTTATTATACCTAGAAGAATTGTTATAGTTGCCTCTATTACTATTAGATTTATAATAGGAGATACATTTGCTAATAAGTTTATGCTAATCTGTTGCTTGTGCGCCGCTAATTAGGTACGTCTTTAAGCCGCGGTTAAGGCCTATTTAAAAAAGGCCTATCTTGTTCTTTATGTTTAATTAAGAAGGGAGTTTAGTGTAGGTTTATTCCTATTTTTTAAGGAATCTTTTAAAGTTAGTATAATTCGCTTATTTAAAGCTAATAAGCTTTAACTATATGCTAAGGGAACGGCTCTCTTAATTATCTAGGCCTCCTTTAAGCTAGTTACAAAAGTTAGTCTATAAGAGGGGATTTTTAATGTAATTTTTGCGAATCTTTTCTCCCATAGCCTAACATTGCTTCGTAGTACTAGTAAGGCAGGTGCTAGTATACAGGACCTTTGCGAAGTTAGTAGTGAATTAATAAGGATTTATTATAAATTATGCTTTATAGTTACTAATAAAAGTCTTTAATTAAAGGGCATTCTAGCTACTATAAGAAGGCTGCTTAAGAGGAGCTTATATAAAGGTCTACTATAAATAATACATAGTGGGTGTAATAGGAGCTATAAATATATTCTCCTTTAGTAATTCTCTATTATTAATATTATATATAAGTTCTTAGAGTTTTTAAAGTCACTACTTCTTCCTTACTTAATTAATATACTCTTAGAGCGCTAAGATTTTAGTATTATAATTATTACTAATAAGGGTATCTTTTATAGCTACTATAGGCTCTTACTAACTAGAGGGTGTAATAGGTTATAGTAGTAATCTAAATATAATACTAGCTCTAGGCATAGCTATAGGTTTTTGCGTAGATTTAGTGCCTTCTCTAGTAACTTTACTGCTATTACATGTTAAATTATAAGTCTAAACTATAATAACTTTCTTAATCTAATAGTCTAATATAAATAAAAGAATTAAAATTATTATAAATAAGTTAGGGATATTAGAGTAAGAGATTAAGGAAGTTATAGCTTATTTAAAGGTATATAGTAATAGGTAATAGTCTTAATTCTTACCCCTTTCTATCTAATCTAGTTAGAGGTCTATGCCTATATAATTATAAGTGTTATATGCCTCTAGTTCTTGCTATAAGTCTAGTGGTTATACCTTGCTATAAGTCTAGCGCTTATACGCGGCGAATAACCTTGTTATATAACGCGAATCTAACAGAGGCTTGCTCGTGCAAATGGATCCTGTTAGCCTAAGGCAACCTCGTGGCTTTCTAGTCCTGACATATATTTACATAAGGACTAGGAAAAGGCAGAGGCTATAAAGGCAAAGGGCTCTAGCTAAGGGCTAGTAAAGGCTAAGATAAACTAAGGTAATTTTACCTTTTACATATACTTTTAGTAACTACTACTAGGACTTAGCTAATAAGTAGCATACCCTTTTTTATAATTAGGACCTTAGCAGACCTAATAGGGTCCGCGCGTAGCCTAACAAGCGCACATAGGTTTTCCTCCCTATACTAGGGTTTTTCCTATATAAATTAGTAGTAGAAGTTCTAGATATTAGCCCCCTAGGGAGCTAACTAGTGTACTATAATAATAATAATAATAGTATTTTTATTATTAATAGCTAGTATTACTCCTAGAAGTAGTTAGTTTTAATTAGTTTAAATATAAGTTATAAAAGCTTATAAATAAGTTAATACTTTTTAATTTACTTTTTTTATACTTTTATTAGTTTATAAGTAAAAAGCTATACTTAACCTTTGTTTTACTTTTACTAGTTTATAAAGTTTTTTTTAAAAAGTATTAGTTTAATTTATTATTTTATTAAATATAATAGCTGTTAGAAATTTATAGTATTTTTAGAAATATATAATAAAGTGCTTTATATATGCTTTTATTAATGTACTTTTTATTACTTTTAAAATAACTTTTTTTAAGAGATAGTTAGTAATTATTATAATATTCTTTAAGTTACTTTCCTTTATAATTAAAAGATTTATTATAAAATTAATAAAAAGCTTATTATTAAAATACTTAGGTATAAATAGTAGCTTAAGTAATCCCTACTTTTTTTAATACTAAATTACTTTCTTTTTATATATATTATAATTATAAAGGAAGTTTCTTATATATTAATATAATTCTAGCTAAAAGTACTCTCTTAATAATAAGGTAATTATACCTTCTTTCCTAAGGTATCTTATAAGTTAGGAATTATATATGTTTTATATAAGGCTTATTTAAAGTAGTTTTAAATTAAATATTTAAATTTAGTCTTTAAAATATAAGAATTCTTATTTATTAATTTTATATTTTATTATAAATATTATTAGTTTTTTTAAGTTATTTTTTAAAGAGAGTAATAATTATTCTTCTAATTATATTACTTAATAAATATTAAGGAAATACTAATTTAGTTTATAGACTTATTTTAAAGTTATTATAAGTCTAGGTATATAAAGAGTTTTTTACTTTTTAGTAAAT
Organism: Claviceps citrina; assembly: GCA_018360365.1. NCBI lineage: Eukaryota > Fungi > Ascomycota > Sordariomycetes > Hypocreales > Clavicipitaceae > Claviceps > Claviceps citrina. The sequence goes on from SRQA01001264.1 coordinate 5,577, forward strand.
AAATATTTTTTATTAATATTTTTATAGCTTCTTTAGTTTATTACTTTAAAACTAGTAGTTATTTATCTTTTAATAACTAAAAGACTTAGCTTAATAGCTACTTATTATTAATATTAGTTAGTATATTTTATTCTTATTAAAATAAAGCATAAGGAAAAGGACTTACTACTTCTAGTTAAAATTCTAAATAAAATTAGTATTTATTTAAGATATTTCTTTAATAAATTTATCTTTTAGTAAGCTTTTTAGTCATAATAAAGTATAAAAAGTTTTAATAATTAAATATAATTATAATAAGTCTTTTTATACTCTTTAGCTTAAGAAATTATACTTTAAAGTATTTAATAATTATAAGGAGTTTCTTATTAAAAATCTTATAATTATACTTAGTAAAAGTAAGTTTTTTTAAAAAGTAAGCTACTAGTCTTTAAATTTTATTTTTACCTTCTTAAAATAAATACTTTTTATAAGTATAGCTAAAGTAATTAGCTTTTACTCTTATTTTTAAGTTAGGGTTTTATTAAGCTAAAATTAGCTTTAAATTAAAGAGATTCTTAAGTTTTTAAAAAATAGTTTCTTATTTCTTTCTTTACATAAAAAGTATTTTTTTCTTAATTAAACTAAGGAAAGGTAAGGTGTTAGATAAGCATAGGTGAAGGATACTTATAGGTTACGCGTAACTATAAGCAAAAGGGTATATATATATAAGGGGATTTTATTTAGTCTTTAAGTCTAAGAGGAAGCAAGCTAAGGGATTCATTATATACCTTTTTTTATGTATATTAAACTTTATATAACCTTATATTTATATAATAATTAGTATATAGCTAATTATATTATATATAGGCTTAGTTAGCTAGCTAAAGCTATATACTAAGTAAGGCTACTAAGTTGAACTTATAATATATATAATAATTTTAATACTAAGAATTCTCTTTTTTTATTATAAAAGTTATTACAATTATATATAATAAAAAAAGCTACTTAAGATATATAAATCTTAAGTAAGGTAATTATACCTTATAAATTTAAATATATAAATCTTAAGTAAAGTAATTATAATAATAAAAATCCTAGTTTATTAGCTTTTTTTATAAGTAATAATATAAGAAAGATAAAAGGGTTATATATATAAAAATAAAAAGAAAGGGAAAAGAGTATATATTTTTTAGTATTATAAAATTAAATAATATCCTATATATTAAATTACTCTTATAGTTATAATATATACTAAACCTAGCTTTTAAGCTAAATTATAACTTTATTATTTTTAATAAAAGCCTTAAGTATATAATTTAGTAAGGACTTTATTATTATATTAGCTAGGTTATTTTTCCTAAAAATCTATTAAATCTTAAAGATCTTATAGTACTTATATAACTACCTTAGAGCTATAATATTAATTATAAAGCACTTTCTTTTTATGATACTAAGCTTAATAAGGTATTTATAAAGGAAATAAAAGTTAGTATAAAGAGGGTCGATTTATTTGGCACCCAGCGTAGAGTCGGCGGCACCTAACCCTGTGGCTTAGTAGCAGAAGACGCCGCTATTAGATGTTATATAGCGTGCACACGTAATCTAAGATAGACTTTGCCCTAGTGTATAAGAATCTACTTAATTGCTAAGACACACATATTAAAGCTATTCACATAATTAAAGCTATTGCTACTACGCAATTAAAGCTCTTACTACTATATATTAAAGTTACTTGCCCCTATTCACACTACTGCTATAAAAGCCCTTTATAATAAGCCTTTTAATAGCCTTAATACCCTTAAATCCGCGCTTAAAGCTGCCTCTTATAAGCTTAGATTTGCCCTTATAGTCTATAAGAGCTATCTAAATACTATAAATTTATTATAAATTATAATATATTATACTAAAAGGTATAGATATAGCGCTTATAAGGGCAAGACTCCTTAAGCTTATAAGCGAAAGAACACTTCCTTATAGATAACGCAATGCCTTTATAAGCTTATTATTATTATTAATAATAGTGTTTTTTACCTAAAGAGGCTAGATTTAGTAATATCTTATAATCACAAGCTTAGTAGTATTACCCTTACGTAGGTTTAGTATAGTAAGCTATAGAAGGTTAAGAATAGTATTCTTTAGCTTTATAATATAGGGATCTTACTGCTTTAAATTCTTATAAACCTATAATCTATAGACCCTAAGGGTATAGAAGGTATCTTATAATATAATATGTATAATATAATTTAAAGGTATTGTTAACACAAACTTAATAGCCGCATAGAGGTTAAGTAGCTTTATAACTAACTTTATAATAATCCCTTATATGCCTTTAAGGACTCTTAAAGCCTTAATAGTTAAATTACAAGGCTTCTTATTACACTAGTCTCTAGCCTTACGCTTTTAAAGGAAAACCCTAATCTTATACTCTTTAATACTATATATAAGATAAATTAATTTAATATACCTCTTTTTAATGCTTATGGTGTTATATTAATAAAGAAGACCTTCTAATTTACTACTTACTTTATAAGTAGCGAGATAAAGGCTAACTTTAAATAGGTAATTAAGGCTATTAGAAAGCTTATTACTACACGTAATATTAAAAAGCCTTATATTACTATTATAGACTATAATTTAGCCTTACTTTAAGTAATTAAAAAGTACCCTAGCTTTACTAATATTCTACATATTCTCTGCTACTAGCACGTTAATATAAATATACTAGCTAAGTGCAAGTAGTACTTTCTAAAGGCTATATTTAACCTTATAATATAAAAAACCCTTTATTACCCTGCCTTTATAAGCTTCTTACAGGCTTAGAATAGCCTAGTAAATTATAAGATAGGAATTAAATTTAATTAGTAGCTTTAGCGTTTCTAAGAGGCAGGGAGGTTTCTAGCTATAGTAGTTAAATATATAATAAAAACCTAGATTAACCCTTAGAAGGAGAAAATTATTAGCTACTTTGTTAATTAATACTATTATTTTAGCTATATAACTATATTTATTATAGAGTTTGTAAATACTACTATTAAGAGGTTCCTTTAGGGTAATATAAGTAATTTAGCCTTTGTTTTTAGTAAGCTTTAACTCTTCTAGACTACTTAATACGTAGCTATTTAGACTCACGAGGCAGAGAGGTTTAATAAGCTGCTAAATTATACTTAATTGCCTTATTATTAGCTAATTTATAATTAAATTTCCTATGCGGTGTTATAGCTTATAATTAATAAAGAAAGGGCTCTTAACCCTAACCCCTCTAAAACGCCTAATACGCCTTGCCTCCCTTGTTATTATATTACAGCCCTAGGGGTCCTCTGTAGGCACTAATTATAGCAGCGGATTTATAATAAGTAGCTTATTAAAAAGGAAGAAATTAATATGTATTAGTAATAATACTACTAAGGAGCTCTAAAAGACTTTAATTCGCAGCTAGGACTATTTAACCCTGTTATTATTAAGGCAAAAGGCAGGCTAAAGGGGTCTCTTAGGTTAGAAAAAAGTAATAATATCTCCTAATTTACCTGCTAAGATTCCTCTTTATTTAAGAGAGTTAAGGCAGCTAAAGTAGCTAAGGCTTAGTAGGATTATAAGACTTTAAACACATTAAATACTCTATCTTTAACCACGCCTTTAATTATAATAAAGACTTTAATAACTATAATAGCTATTAGGCTTTAAAGGCTATAATTAGGCGATATATATAAGCTAGGCACTATATAACTATAGGCATATCTTAGGGCTCTAGATTAAATTAAAAATATTAATAATAATACAAATAAAGACACGGCTAATAAGGGTAATAAGGCTAATATAGCTAATAAGGATTATAGTAATTATAATGCCTTAGGCTAGGAGTAGAATATTACGTAAATTCCTAAGGAATTTAAGGGTAATATTAATACTTAAATTAAAGGTAAAATTATAGTAAAGAAGGCGTTTATAAAGGTTAAGAGAGAGCTATTATAAATAGCTTCAAATTAATAGTTACCTTATAAATAGCTTTAATTATATATGTGTGTGTGTAGCATAGTCGCGACCATAAGCCTTATGTGGGGCTGTGGCCTTAGACAATAACTACATAGGTTGTGTGTAAATTACTATGGAACGCTAGTAGTGGCAGTCTTCCGCCATAGCCAGCCACAGGGTTAGGTGCCGCCGACTCTACGCTGGGTGCCAAATAAATCAACCCTATAAAGAATAAAAGGGATATTAGGTAAAGAGAGCTAGGTTATAATTATATTTAGGGTTATACTAATTATATAAGCTATATTAATACCTTAAACTATACTATAAAGCTTAGAAGTTAGTATACTTTAAATAATATACTTATACTTTATAAAGCTATATATAATAATATTACCTTTAAATATAAACTTTATATTATTATTATAAAGGAAGCTTTTATTACTAATTATAATAATATTCTTAATTTATAAGCTATAATTATAGTTATTTATAAAGAAGCTATTAATAAAAATAAAAAGCTTTAAGGTTATAAAATTAAGTAATATATATATTAATTTATAGTTTATATACTATATTTACTACTTAATTCTCTTATTAAAAGCCTTAATATTAATAGTATTAGGCTACTACTTTTAGGTAGTAGTAAATAAGTTAAATAAAGCCTTAAGTTAGTATATTATTATAATATATATTTTATAAGCTTTTTGCTTTATATATTTCTTTTAAGTAGTTTTTAAAAAAAGATTAATTAACTTATGTTTAAAGGCTTAACCTTTTTACTATAAATATATTATAGAATTTATTAAGAATATTAGCTTATAATTATTAAAAAAAAGTATATTATTTAGTATAAGCTTCTCTTTAGGCTTTATAGTAAAATTAGCCTTAATTAATTAATTTTCTTTATAGTTAAAGAAGTATTAGTTATTAAGAATAAGGGTATTATTTATTTATATACTTATAATACTGAAAGTATTATTAAAAGTAATAATAAGTATATAAAAATTATAAAAAAAGGTTATTATACTAAGCGTTTTATAATAATATATAAAGTATATTACTTACTAGTATATACTAGCTTTTATAATACTAAAAAAAGGTTTAATTACTACTATAATTATACCTTAGGAATATTAGTCCTTAATTTCTTTAGGGAGGTATACTAGTATTATATAATTAAGGGTAGTGTTTAACTATATATATACTTATATAATATTATAAATTTATATATAAATACTTTTTTTACTAAGTAAAGAGGTAAGGGCTATAATAAGCCTTTAGCTTATATATTAGATTATTAGGGATTATATTAAAATAGTCTCTTTACTAGTATTATTATAGCTTTAGATTATAAAATAGAATTTCTTATATAGTTTATTAGTGCCTTTACCTTTAATTTCTCTTATAAAGTAGCTCTTAAAGATATATTTTATACTATATTTATATAAGTTAAAGAGCTTAAAATAAAAGATATTATATACTAGTAAAGCCTTAATTTCCTTATAGTTAAAAAGTTTAAAAGGCTTCCCTAGGGTTATAATTTTCCTTTATTAGTGTAAATTATATAATAAAACTATATTTACTTTTTTTTTAGTAAAGAGGAAAGCTATAATACCTTTATATATAAGGAATGCCTTAAAAAATATAACCTTTATAAAGTCTTTATTAATTAGGGGGTTTTTTTATAAATATCTATAGCCTCTTTTTAGCTAAGGGGTTATAATATTTTATAAACCTTATAAAGCTTTGTTTTGCTTTAGTATTACTATAGGTACTAGGTTTATGGTTAATTAAACCTTTTTATTAAGAAATCTAATCTTATAAGGTCTTTTATAGCCTCTCTTTCTAGGAGGGCTACTACTAATATTAGTTAAAATAGTATAGTTACTGCTTTTATTAGTATTATTAGTGTAAGTAGTAATATTATTACTATTATTTATATAAGTAGTAATATTATTACTATTATAAGCCTTTAGGTTTATAAGA
>SRQA01001265.1:0-11506 GCA_018360365.1 Claviceps citrina
TTATAGGACTAGAGGCTATATAAATAATAAGATTAATATATAAAACACGCTTCTTACTGCTATTAATAATATCCCTAAATATAGCCTTATAGCCTATAATAGCTTCTTTATATATAAGGACCTAATATTAAAGCTTTAGAAAAGTATTAAAATAAAGTAAGCTAAAAGAAACGCTACTAAGCGTAGTGTATTTTATTAAAAAAAGGCTAAAGTTAACTCTAATACTATGTTTTACACTAATTATTACTATAGGAAGAATTATAACTTCTAATAGTAATAATATAAGCTTTTTATTTATTATAAGGGCTGCTACTTTATTTATAAGAAGTAAGGGTACTAGTTTATAAAGGACTTTACTAAAGAACATAAGGTGTTATAAAAGTATTAGAATTAATCTAAATTCTATTATAATAAGCTAACTAAGCAAAAGTAGTAGTAATTCCTTACTTATATTAAGGGTAAGGATAATAATAGTAGTAATTCTAATAACCTTAAGTAATTAATTCTTAAGACTAAGGTAATAATAGCTTTATTAAATAAGACTAAAAAGGATAATTACTCTAAATCTCCTGCGGGTCCTTTATAATTCCTTACTATAGTATTATAAAGGTTAATACTTTTAATAAAGATCCCTAATAGTAGTAAGGTACTTAAGATACTTTAAGACTAGTTATTTAAACACGCCCTTTACTATAGTAATCCCTATAAAAAGCCTTAGTTTAATAATATTTTCCTTACTAAAGCATGCTATTTAGAAGAGACCTTTAGAGGTATTCTTCCTAATACTAGCACTATAAGAGTCTCTATAGTTAGTATTACTTAAGCCTAAGCCCTTTTATGCTTATTTCCCTTACTATAAATTAACTAATCCATAAGTTAATATAATATTGCCTTTAGCGCTAGAAAAGTATTATTACTAGGTTTTTTAAAGGTTCTTATAGTGCTTAGAGAGATTAAATTCCATGTGCTACTAATAGCAATACCCTTCTTATTCTTAATTACTAATATAAACTATATAAATATAAAGCTTAATAACCTAAGGAACCTACTAATTTAAGGCATAAAAGAGATCCCTATAACCTAATAATAAGGTTATTTATAGTAGGATCTTAAACTAACTATAGTAGTTACCTATTTTCTTATAGAAACGTAACTTTAGTAGCTTTATTAACATTTTAGTTACCCTTTAATTAAAAGACTATAAAAGGTTCTCCACAAAGCTAGTAAGGACTTTAACCTAAATATCCTGCAAAAGATTACTAGTTTTTACAAGTAGTATTAACTTTATAGCAAGAGCCCTAGCTAATTTAAGTTTACTTTAAAAGATAACTATAAGTTTAATTATAAGATTATTATTAATATCCTCTAAATTAATAGCAAGCTAGTCCTTTATATTATAGATTTTGCTATAGCTTTCTAAGCTACCTGTTTTCTTAAACTAAAGAAGTAGATTACTAAAGATATTTAGAATACTATTAGAGCTTATTAGATTAATAGTTATCTTAGACTACCTAAATTAATTATTTATAATACTAAAAAGAACTTTGCGTTAGCTAAATTTTATTAATACGCCTAAGGGTTAGTAATTAAGGTTAATAAGGTCCCTATAGAAGCTTATAATAGTATTAGAAAGGTTAAAAGATATTACGCTCCCCTCTAATATACGTATAGTATTATTAAAAGTAAACTTAAAGACTACGTACAGTAAGACTACTTTCTTTAAATAGCTATAAAAACTATTAATAACTCTGCTAGCCTAAATAGCCTTATTCTAATACTCCTTATATTTAGGGCATATTTATAATTATTATAGGATTTACTACTAGTATTTTCTATTATTTAATACGCTAAAGTAATTTGTAAAGCTACCTTTAAAGCCTGTAGATTACTTATAAAGCACTAGATTAGTAATACCCTTACTTACTATAATAAGCCTAACACTCTCCTAACCTACTAGATCCCGCTATAATCTAAGGTATAGGTCTAGCATAAGAAAGGTAGTTAGTAAGGTTCTTATAAACTCTTAGCTATAAAAAGCATAACTTATATAGTAGAAATGCCTTTAGGACTAATAGAATTTAGATTTATTATTATAAAGCTATTCTTATATAATTTAGGTAATCTAGAGATTATAGCTAATAAAAAGACCCTTCCTCCTTTACTTACTAATAAGGATAAAAAGAATTATAATAATTAACTATATAAACTAATAAAGAGAGTTACCTTTAACCTTCCTAATAAAAGTATTATTAAAAAGCAGCCTATTAAGTAAGGCAAAGGTAGACTATAAAAGACCCCTCTAATTAACTAAGACTTTAAGAAATTAATACTTTAAAGCACTTTACTTACTAAAGCATTTCTTATTATAAAAGAAGAAGGAGATCTTGCCCTTGCCTATTAACTTCGCTAGTAAAGCATTATAAAGATTATAAGAGCACCTTTTAAGGTATTCTAATAGAAGGAACTTAATGCTTTACTCTAGTAAGAAGTCTTTTAACTTAAGATTTATAATACTAAAAAACATAGTATATAATATATTTTTAATAGCTATTTTATAAATAAAATTAAAGGCAAAGGCACCCTAGTACTATATAAAAAATTATAACTTATAGTATAAGCTTATAATAATACTAGCAAGTAAATAATCTTAACCTAGGCTCCTATAATTTAATAAGTAAGTTAATAGTTAATTATAACTTTAGCTCCCTTACTTGTAAAGAGGGATATCTTTATTAAGCTAAGAGATATTACACAAGCCTATGTTTAATTTATTATAAGCCTTAACTATAAGATCCTATACTAATTACCTAAAGAAGTTAGAGATTAGTATCCTCCTAGTATAATTATAGTAATTATTAAGCCTTTTTATAGAATCCCTAAGGCTAGCACACACTAGTAGGTAACGTACTAGAAGCATTATTATAAGAAGTTATTTATAATACTTTTTATATATAACCCTTGCCTTCTTATTAGTAGCTCTATAAATAAATTTAGTATTATAAGTATATAGACTAATAATACCCTTATCTTAGCTAATTAACCGTTTTCTAATTAAGAAAAAAACAAACTATAAGCCGCTAAATTCCTTACTAAACTAAAGGAGAAGCTTATAATAAACTACCCTCTAATCTTTAATAGTTATAAGCTTACCCTTAACGCTAATTCCTCCGTTTCTCTCTGCTAAAAAGGGCAAATTAATAAGCTTTAACTTATTAACAAAGATCTAGAAAAGCACTAGAAAGAATATTATGAATAAAGAGCTTATAAAGTATATATTACTATAATTTATTAACCTAAAGCTGCCTTTAACCTCTTTTCTATAGCATAAAGGCAAGATCTTATAAATAAGGATATTAAATTCCTTAATAAGAGGCTTTAGTAATAAATAAATTACCTAGATTAAGGGCTGTGTTATATCCTAATTAACCTTAAAAGAGCGAATCTTTTTGTCTTTATTAATAAATCCTTTGCAAATAATAAAGACTTTAGCTCTTAGATTAGATACTTTATTATAATTAGAAATAAAGACTTTAGTAAGGCTTAATTTATAATAAAAGGCAATATTATTATATATAGCTTAATAAAGTATAAGCATATTACACGCAGCGCCCTTGCTTCTAAATTATATAGTATAGTTTAAGGTACTAATATAGCCTACGTAATTAGCATAACTATTAAGATAATTATAAACTAGCTTAATCTGCCTAAAATTCTAATAATCCTATATATAAATTTAAATTTACTATATAAATACCTTGTTAAGCTTAGTACTACTAAAGATAAGCAATTAATAATTAATATTATAGCCCTTTAGTAATTATATAAACACAAAGAAATCTTTAAAATCCGCTAGATTAATAGCAAAGATAACCTAGCTAATATAATAATAAAGACTTTACTAAACTAAGTGCTTAAGACCCTTATTAATACAAATAAGATTATAATTAGGATAGAAAGTTAGGTAAAAAGAGTGGCATAAGACCTAATAAAAGGGTTATTATAAGAGTTATTACAAGAAGCATATATACTTTAATCTTTATAATAACAGCTGCCCTATTAAGATATATAAACCTTAATTTTGCGGCCTATAAAGGCCTTTATTAAAAGTTATAGATCTTAAGTAGTAGCATTATAATATATATAATTATAATAACTTCTATATTTATTTCTTTAGCTATAACCGCAGCGTGTTATATGTGTTTTAGGGATATTAGGGTTATACTAATTAGTACCTATTATATTATAATAACTATTACTATTTCCTTTATTACTTTATATAAGGATCTAATTAAGGGATTAGATTTAATTAGCTAAGTATTTAATACATTTAGCAGGGAGGGATTAGAGGCTCTTTATATTATATTAATTTCTAGCATAAAAAGAGAAGAGTGCTAGTGTTAATATTAACACAATAGGTTAGGTTAATATAGACCTAGCGCATCCTAATTAGCTATATCTAAGCTTGCCTTAAATAGGTAGCTAGTGCGCTAGTCACGTAACCTATAACTTTACGCATTGCGAAAACTACTAAAAGGCCTCCCACTTAGCTAGCTAGATAGTAATAATTAACAATATTAACTAGAATCTTAGTACTTCCTTTTGCGCGCGTATTGCTTGTTATTTCTTATACCTTTGTTTATTAATTCGCCTATGTACGAATCAACAATAATAATTTAATTAAAGTTATAAAAAAAAAGGTCTACTTATAATACCTAATAATTAGTAAAGTAGTAATAACCTACTAATAATATTTAAATTATACTACTTAACTAATATTCTTTACTTTATTTAAGGTAATTATTATTAACTCTTTCTTTTATAATAGCTTAAGTAAATTTATAAGAATCTTAAGGATTATTTTTATTATAATAGCTTAGAAATAAACTAATAGTATTATACTAATAAACTTATTTATAAATTTAGCTAATATACTATAAAGCTTAGTATAAAAGGGCTTATTTAGCTACTAAAAGGAATTTATTATAATATAAACCTACTTCTTACTATATAAAATATTTAGGTACATATTAAAATTACTCTTAATAATATAAACTTTATAATTAACTACTATTTACTAGGCTAGGTAATTTTATAAGTAAAGCGCTAAATCCTTAATTTCTTTATACTAAGACTTTATAATATAACTTATAAATTCTAATGCCTAATTTATAGCTATAGTATTACTAGTATATTCTTTATTTTTCTTTACTATTACTTAATATATATTATAAAATAATAAACAGTATATAATAAAACTTATAATAAGGTTAGTAATAAAATTATAAACCTTACTAGCCTTCTAAATATCCTTACTAATACTCTTACTAGTTATATATTTTGCCCCTTAGGTTATACTATATTATACTATATAAATACTTGCCACTTATTACTTTTATTTTATAATATTATTAAAACTATTTATAATAACTCTTATAATAAACGAATCTAAAAGAAGGTATAAGACTATATAATAAACCTGAATATTTATGCTTTACACGCCTTATATACCTACTTATATTAGGTTATTCTCTACTATATTTTATAGGTTTTATTTATATAAATCTAACTATTTTTTAGCATTTTTTATATTATAAATAAGAAAGAGAAAGATAATAAAAATAATAATAAAGATAATAATAATAATAAAGGTATTTTTATAGAAAGTAATAATAATAAAAGTAAGGAGAGTATAAATACTAGTATAGCTAATAATTAAAAAGAACTTACTAGTTTAGGCGCTAGAGACTATGTTTTATTTTCTAGATTATAATTATTATATTTAATATTTTCTTAGTATTTTCTTTCTTTCCCTTTAGCTTATAATAAGCTATTTTCTTCTATACCTTTAGGACTTATTATAGTCTAGAAAGGACTTTTATAAATATATAAGTACTCTTACTATAAAGGAGGAATTTAGCTAGATTTAGGTAGATATTATTAATCTTATATATATATATATACTATATATACTTTAGTACTTATAATAACTAAGGTATAAGGTATAGCACCCTTTATAACCTTTATAACAAAGTCCTACCTAACTAGTAGACTTCCCCCTTATGCGTGAGGGAACTAACACATAACACTAGCTAAGAGACCCTAATAAATAAAAACTATATTTTTTATAATTATAATCTTAAGGTAGTAGGCATAGTAGCCTGCCTTTCTTTTACTATAAAACCTTATATTAGTAACTTTAGGATTTACCTTCTTTATTATAATAACTAGTAGTATTAAATAATTATTTATCTTCTTACTTTTATACTTAAAAAAATCCTTTCTTTTTTCCTTCTCTAATATTTTTATTATTAATACCCTTTATAGCCTAACTTATAAACTAGTAAAGTTATAAGAGCTTTTCTCTTTTACTTTATAAAATTAGACTTTTTAAATCCCCTTAATACTAGCTAGTAGTATTATATTTAATAATAAGTTATAAACTTATAAGTAACTATAAGTTCTTATAAAACCTAAAGAATTATTATTATTAAAAAAGCTATCTTAATTCTCCTAGTCTTACTAGAAGCTTATATAAACTAAATATAGTAGTTTATAGGTCTTTATAAAGCCTAGGGTAAGAGCTAATATAATAGTTAGCTCCCCTAGACCTACCTAAATCTAATAGGAGGCCTTATAAACCCCTTTATAGCCTAGGTTATAGTATTATAGCTATTATGTCTTTTTCTAGCCTAGGTTATAGCTACGCACCCTATAGGCCCCTTTAAGACCTAGGATAAGAGCTTACTTAGTAATAGCCCTAAGGACTAGCTCTAGGCCTAGTAACTATACTAGCTTAAAAATAAAATCTAGTACTATACTAAGGACTTAAGGAAGGAATTCTTTAGTAAGAGTAATAGTTATATACTACTACCCTAGAATCTAATTAAAGTAGGCTTTATAAATAGTTTTAACCTTTATTTTACTTTTTATTAGTAATAAACCTAGTAATAGTATTATAAAAAATTATAAATTTTTATAAGATTTACTCTAATAAAAATAAGTATAGTAAAGAGATACATAACTTTTTTAATAATAAGCTAAAGACCTTCTAAGCCCTTTATAAGCAAATTTACCTTTTAAAGTCTCTCTTTTATAAGGTATTTCTTATTATACTTAAAAGCAAAGCTTTAATATATTATAAGGACTTTCTTTTTAGTAAAAGCATAACTTTTAATAAAATAATAAAATTTATTAAAAATAACTTTAAAACTATTAATACTACCTAGCTTTATTATAATAACCTTTATATAATTACTTTATATAAGGTAATAAAAGAAAACCCTAAAAAAAGTATAGTTAAAGCCCTTAACCTTCTTTCTAATAAAATAATCTCTCTTTATTATAATACTAGAGGTTATGTAAATAATAAAACTAATATATAAAATATACTTCTTACTATTATTAATAATATTCCTAAATATAGCCTTATAGCTTATAATAGTCCCTTTATATATAAGTATTTAATATTAAAGCTTTAGAAAAGTATTAAAATAAAGTAAGTAAAAAGGAAAGCTATTAATTACGCTTTCTACTAAATAATAGATAAAACTAACTTAAGCTTAGTGTTTTATACTAACTATTACTATAGGAAGAATTATAACTTTTAATAATAATACTAAGGGCCTTTCTTCTCCTATAAAGGTTACTACTTTATTTATAAAAAGTAAGGGTGCTAGTTTATAAAGCACTTTACTAAGAAATATAAGGTATTATAAAGGTATTAGAATTAGTTAAAATTTTACTATAATAAGCTAACTAACTAAAAGTAGTAGTAATTCCTTATGTATATTAAAGGTAATAATAATAGTAATAATAATTATAATAACCTTAAGTAATTAATTTATAAAACTAAGGTACTAATAGTTTTTATAAATAAAACTAAAAAAAAGGATTATTCTAATTCTTTTAAAGGTATATTATAGTTCTTTACTACTATATTATAAAGATTAATACTTTTAATAAAAATTCCTAATAGTAAAAAAGTACTTAAAATACTTTAAAACTAGTTATTTAAGCATGCCCTTTATTATAGTAATTCTTATAAAAAGCCCTAGTTTAATAATACTTTTCTCATAAAAGCTTAGTATTTTAAGGAGACCTTTAAAGATATTTTGCCTAATACTAGTGCTATAAGAGTCTTAACTACTAGAATTACTTAAGCCAAAGTATTTTTATACTTATTTTTATTACTAAAAATTAATATATTTATAGCTTAATATAATGTTACTTTTAGAGCTACGAAAGCATTATTATTAGGATTTTTAAAGGTTCTTATAGTACTTAGAGAGATTAAATTCTATATTTTACTAATAGTAATATTATTTTTATTTTTAATTACTAACATAAACTATGTAAATATAAAGCTTAATAACCTAAGGAACCTGCTAATTTAAGGTATAAAAGAGATTTTTATAACGTAGTCATAAGGTTATTTATAGTAGAATCTTAAGCCTATAGTAGCTATTACTTGTTTTTTTATAAAAATATAGCTTTATTAGCTTTATTAATACTTTAGTTACTCTTTAATTAGAAAACTATAAAAGGTTCTCTAAAAGGCTAGTAAGGAATTTAACCTAAAAATCTTATAAAAAATTACTAGTTTTTGTAAATAATATTAACTTTATAGTAAAAGCCTTAGTTACTTTAAGTTTACTTTGAAAAATAATTATAACTTTAACTATAAGATTATTATAAATATTCTTTAAATTAATAGTAAGCTAGTTTTTTATATTATAAACTTTACTATAGCTTTTTAAGCTACCTATGTTCTTAAGCTAAAAAGGTAGACTACTAAAAATATTTAGAATACTATTAGGGCTTATTAAATTAATAATTATTTTAAACTACTTAAATAAATTATTTATAATACTAGAAAGAACTTTATATTAGTAGAAATTTATTAATATACTTAAGAATTAGTAATTAAAGTTAATAAAGTTCTTATAAAAGCTTATAATAATATTAGTAAAGTTAAAAAATATTATACCCCTTTCTAATATATATATGGTATTATAAAGACTAAACTTAAAGACTATATATATTAAAATTACCTCCTTTAAATAGCTATAAAAGCTATTAATAACTCTACTAGTTTTAATAGCTTTATTCTAATATTTTCTATATTTGAAGTATACTTATAACTATTATAGGATTTACTACTAGTATTTTCTATTATTTAATATACTAAGGTAATTTATAAAGCTGCCTTTAAAGCTTATAAGCTACTTGCTAAATACTCAATTAATAATGCTCTTACTTGCTATAATAAACCCAATACTTTTCTAACCTATAAGATTCTATTATAATTAAAGGTATAAATTTAGTATAAGAAAGGTAGTTAGTAAGGCCCTTATAAGCTCTTAGCTATAAAAAGTATATTTTATATAGTAAAAATACCCTTAGGACTAATAAAATTTAGATTTATTATAGTAAAGCTATTTTTATATAATTCAAATAATCTAAAGACCTTTCCTTCTTCTTTACCTATTAATAAGAAAGAGAAAGATTATAATAATTAACTATATAAACTAGTAAAGAGAGTTACCTTTAATTTTCCTAATAAAAGCCTGATTAAAAAGTAACTTATTAAATAAGGTAAAGGCTAACTATAAAAGACCTCTTTAATTAACTAAGATTTTAAAAAAATAATATTTTAAGGTAATTTACTTACTAAAGTGTTTTTTATAGTAAAATAAAAGGGAGATTTTACTCTTACTTATTAACTTTATTAGTAAGGTATTATAAAAACTATAAAAGTATTTTTTAAAGTATTTTAAAAAAAAAACTTAATACTTTACTTTAGTAAGAAGTTTTTTAAATTAAAATTTATAATACTAAAAAGCATAGCTAATAATATATTTTTAATAGCTACTTTATAAATAAAATTAAAAGTAAAAAAACCTTAGTATTATATAAGAAATTATAACTTATAGTATAAGCTTGTAATAATACTAGTAAATAAATAATCTTAACTTAAGCTCTTATAATTTAGTAAGTAAGTTAGTAGTTAATTATAACTTTAGCCTTTTTACTTATAAAGAAAAATATTTTTATTAAGTTATATAATATTAAATAAGCTTATATTTAATTTATTATAAGCCTTAACTATAAGATCTTATACTACTTACTTAAAAAAGTTAAAGATTAGTATTCTCCTAGTATAATTATAATAATTATTAAGCCTTTTTATAAAATCCCTAAGGCTAGTATATATTAGTAAGTAATATATTAAAAGTATTATTATAAAAAACTATTAATAATGCCTTTTATATATAACTCTTACTTTCTTATTAGTAACTTTACTAATGAATTTAGCCTTATAACTATATAAACTAATAATACTTTTATCTTAGCTAATTAATTAGTTTTTAATTAAAAAAAATAAGCTATAAGCTACTAAATTGCTTACTAAGCTAAAGGAGAAGCTTATAATTAACTACTTTCTAATTTTTAATAGTTATAAACTTACTTTTAATACTAATTTCTTTATTACTTTTTACTAAAAAAAGTAAGCTAATAAACTTTGACTTATAAATAAAAATTTAAAAAAGCGCTAAGAGAAATATTATGAGTAAAGAGCTTATAAAGCATATATTATAATAATTTACTAGCTTAAAGCTACCTTTAACCTTTCTTTTATAGTATAAAAGCAAGAATTTATAAAGAAAGATATTAAATTTCTTAATAAGAGAATTTAGTAATAAATAAATTACCTAGTTTATAGCTTATATTATATTCTAATTAACCTTAAAATAGTAAGCCTTTTTATTTTTATTAATAAATTCTTTATAAATAATAAAGACTTTAGCTTTTAAATTAAATACTTTATTATAATTAGAAATGAGGTCTTTAGTAAGGCTTAATTTATAATAAAAGGAAATATTATTATATATATGTCATGAATAGGTCAGGGATATTAGAGTGAAAGATTAAGGAAGTCACGGCTTATTCGAAGGTATGTAGCAATAGGTAATGGTCTTAATTCTTGCCCCCTTCTATCTAATCTAGTTAAAGGTTTGTACTTATATAATTATAAGTGCTACATGCCTCTAGGTCTTTGCTATAAGTCTAGTGGTTATATGTAGCAAATAACCTTATTATATAATATAAGTCTAACGAAAGCTTGCTTATATAAATAAACCTTATTAGCCTAAGGCAACCCTATAGCTTTCTAGTCCTAATAAAGTAACCCTCTTTGCTTATAATTATCTTAGTTATAGAAGGTTCCCTTTATATTACCTAATTTAAATATTATAAAATAATCTAAAAATTTTTAATACTTTTAATTTACATATACCCCTTATAATACTTATAATATTACTACTTCCTATTTATTATTAACTTCTAATTCTTTTATTTCTCTAAACCTTCTTCCCCCTTATTTCTTAGTCTTATTACTATACCCTAGCTTCCTTTTAAAGAATTCTTTAATTATATTCCTAAGGGACTTATAAATTTATAAAGTTATAGTAATATATTTATATATTCTCTAAGTTATTATAACCTT
>SRQA01001266.1:0-11504 GCA_018360365.1 Claviceps citrina
ATCGGATCAGAGGGAACGGTACCTCTGACGCTGTTATCAGGGAGAAGGTTGTACGTGCCGTGATGTGAGGATTTTGACCACAAAAAGAGAGAATTGCCAGTGTCGGAATAATCCCTCACATCACGGGTCAAGATTATTCTGTGCCGCCCGCGGCACCGACGGGCGGGCCACGCTGCGGCCCGCCGGCAACGCAAGCGAGCATGTGACCAATCACATGACCCCCTGCCCACAACCTTTGCAGCCCACAACCCCCCCCTATAAAGGGGGATTGCGGGCTGCCTCACTAGATAGAAGAACCAAGAACCTTTGACTATTGAACCTGACCGGTACCCCTTGTTGCGTACGCAATACCTGTGACTAGATGTCACTTTGATTGACCTGTTCAATCCAACATAAATAATATACTAAATAATAGCTAGTATTTTTTAGGAGCTTATTATCCCCTTTTTGTTAGTAACTATATCTTTTTTCTATATACTACTATTAGCTATAGTATATTCACGTCCTTGTCTAGGACCTATTAATTATATTTACTTAGCTATCCCTTCTACTTTACTAGGTAATAGGTCTTTCCTTTAATTATCTTCTATCTTTTAATTTCTTTAACTTAGTAGTGTTTATTTTCTTCTTTAAGGTCTAGCATATTTGCCTATATATTTATACTATCTTTATAGTAATTCTATAGCTTAAGCAAGCTAATATAAAATATATTATATAGGTAGCTATACTTTTCTAGTAGTGCTAGTTTATATACTTACTTCCTAATTACCTAAATAACGCAGAAGGGTCCTAAAAATCTAGAGGTTAGCTTATATTTTGCTTCCTTTACCTTAATATTCTAGGCTAATAATAATATAAGGTCCCTATGCTTAAATACTAGTAGTAGTATATATTATTTATTATAGTATTTTGCTTAGGATTTGCTAGCCCTTTACTATGTTTTTTAAAGTTATTTGCGTACTTCCTATAGCTTTATTACTTAGGCCTTTACCTCTAGCACCTTTCCCTTAGCAGTCTTATCCCTAAGACTAAGGCAAAATTTAGAATAATACCCTATAAGTGTATAGTAGGGAGCAAGGCCTGTTAATTAGTTAACTATATTATTATAAGTAAATTATGCCTATAGCAGTAGCTTTAGCTATACTAGTTAGTTCTCTCTAATAAAGCAATAAAGGTAATATTTAAGGACCTAGTTTATTCGTTTTATTTAACTATTAGTTTGCAGGTAAAAAGCTATAAAAAGCCTTTATTTTATCTTAGAGTAGAAACATAGCTTAGACTAGAATTTGCTTGTAAATACTAATTCTTTGTCTAACACAATGCCCTTTAGTATACTAAATTTTAATTTAATCTTTATGTAGAAGGTCTTTGCTAGCTTAGTAGTATTAATTATAGTAGTAATAGAAAGGAATATAAAATACTTAGTAAATTAGTCTATAATTACTAGGATTAAGTTAGTTTCTTACTTATAGTAGAATGCCTATAGTAATCCTATAATAAAGTCTATTAACACTTTAACCTATAGTTACCTTAGTATTAGAAGCGATTTAAGCTTCCTATATAGCTTATACTATCTTGCTATAACGCGCTAATATTTAGCATAACTAAATATATAGTTTGCTACTGCCTCCTATAAGCTAGGCTAGTAGAAATTATATTATAGTAATTTAATTATTTAGTTAACACTAAAGTAACTAACTAAGGGATTATTATAGTATAGCTACAGAAGCTTTATTTATAAGATAGGGTCTTAAGGTACTGCTACCTAGTTATTATACATTAGGAGGCTATATATATTATATTTCTATATCCTAGCGTTTCCCCTCCCTTTTGCTGCCTCTTAGGCCTAGCTACTTATCTAAAGGTTCTAGTTATAGTCCTAAGCTATCTTTAGTAGCTAAGCTAGTAACTTATTTATAGTATAATTATATAAATCTAGTAATATAATAGCCGCCTGGATTTTATATAATTTAATGCTAAAAACACATCTTACTTTAGCCGCGAATTTATTAGCTACTAGCTTATGCTTTACTAGCATTCTAGTAGCTACCTTGCTTGTCTAGACCCTAAGATTATAAACTAAAGCATTTTCCTCTCCTAAAGGTATTTTACTATATTACTACTAATCCCTTATAACTAGAGCATTTTCCTCTCCTAAAGGTATCTTACTATGTTTTTTCTTAGGTATTATAACCCCTTTTGCTTCTTTTATAGGATATATCTCTCTAGGCTTATTAGCCTCCTTACTACTTAGGGCAAATAAAAACTTCTTTTATAAGTTAGGCAGTAGCCCTAAATTTATTAATGTTTTGCTATTATAATCTAGCTGTCTTAATAGTGTGTTAGTAGGGTTGCTTTTACCTAGTTTATATTTAATAATAAAGTTAAAAGGTAATAGGAATATATACTATTATGCTTGCCTACTATTTAGCTTTAGTAGCCTTATAAAAGTTTAAAAATTATAGTAGTTTAATAGGACTTTAACTAGATTCTTTACTCCTTTAATATAGTGTTACTAGTGTTTAAATAACTTAACTATTATAAAGAGCTCTTAGTTAGTAGTACTATAATTTCTTTCTATATTTATAAACTTCCTTAACTAGAATGCTATAGGGTAGTATTGCCTATTATTATTTAGCTATAAGATAATGCTAGCTATTATAAAGACTAAAGCATTTATTTTAATCTAAACCTACTTATTAGGGTTATAATAATAAAGGAGAGAGGCCTCCTAGAAGGCAGCTTTTAGCTATGTAAACGCTGTCTTTTTAGCTAGTCTAAATTAGAAGGTGCCCTTTTATATACTATTCTAGCTACCCTTTATAAGTGCGTTTAAAGGTGCTATAATACTAGAGTATTAGTGTATAAAGTGTTAGTAAAAATTATAGAATCTAAGGAATACTTATATATCCTAGAAGCTTTTTAGCTCTTGCTAATCTTATATAGTCTTAACCCTTTTAGGGTCTATTAAAATACTAGTAGTTAATAGGATAAATCCTAGGAATTTTACTAAGTCTTAGTAGAAGGTATACTTAGAAGGTTTTATATATAGCTCTGCCTCTTTTATATATTTAAGAACCTATTTAATATATTCTATATATGCTTCTTAGGTTTTAGAGAAGATAAGGATATTATCTAAATACACTATATAAATAGTGTTTATTAGTCTGTGAAAAGCTTAGTAAATATAATTTTAGAATATAGCTAGGGCATTAGTAAGGCTAAATAGTATAATAAGGTATTTAAAGTGTTTATAGTGGGTTTAGAAAGTAGTCTTCTACTTATAGCTAGCTTTTATTTAGATCTAGTAATAGGCATCTTTAATATTAATTTTAGAAAAGTATTTTATACCCTAGTAGTAGTTAAGGATCTTTAAAATAAGGGATAAAGTATAGTAATTCTTAAGTATAATCTTATTAATTCCCTAGTAGTTTATATAGAGTTAGAGTATTCTATCTTTCTTTAGGACAAAGAGGATTAGCGCGCCTATAAGGCTTTTTAAGGGTTTTATATGCCCTTTTGCTAGGTTATTTTAAATATAGTCCTAAAGCTCCTTAAGTTTTGCTTATAAGAGGGGGTATATAAGGCTATATAAAGGCATAGTGTCTAGGAGGAGGTTAATAGCATAGTTTGTTTCCTTTTAAGATAGTAGTAGTCTAGCCTTATTAGAGGCAAATATATTCTAAAACTCCTAGAGTTTATTTAGAATAGTATTAGCGCTACTAAAGGTATTAGTAACTTCTTTATCTCTAAGGGGAATAAAGCTATTAAGGGATTCTATAGCAAATACTACTACTTCTTATTGCGATTTCTTAGCAAAATAGTAGGGGGTTAAAATCTTTAACTTATCTTAACTAAGCTTAAACCACTACTCTTAACTATATAAAAACAAGTATACTTATTCCTTTATAAGGGTGTGTATTCTAATTAATATAGGACTTCCCTTAGGTTTTAGGTCCCTATTAATAGCAATATAGTTAATAATAAGGTCTCTCTCTTAACCCCTTAAGTTATTTAGGGTAAGCAGCATATAATATACCTTATATTAAGGTATTATAAGATTCCCTATAGCCTTAAGGAGAGGGGCTATTGCTTAGGCTTTTTTTAGTTAGTATTATTGCACAAACTTAATGCTTATAATATTAATATTAAAGTAACTATCTAGGTCTGCGAATATTTTAGTAGTGTTTTGCCCCTTTATAAATACTAGAACACAAAATCTATATCCTATAGGTATCTAGGTATTAGCAGCAGAGGTTAGGGCATCTACCTCTACTACTAGTAGTTTTCCTAGTCTTTTACTAGCTTATTATAGTAGTAAGCAATATAGCTATTATTGCTATAATTATAGCAGCGGCGGTTATTTAGTTAATCTAGCTTATTATAAACCTTATCCTTATTAGGCTTTATAGCAGGGCTTTTATTAGAGGCTTACTATTATAGGTATTTTAATTAGTAGTTTTATTATTATCCCTTTTACTAGTTATAATCCTAGGAATTAGTAGCTTTTTACTTATTCTTAAAAGATAGTATTGCCTCCTAGAATTATTATGTAATTATTATAACTTCCTTATACGTCTTACTAGTAATAAAGGTGTGTAGATTTATATAGTTCTATAGTTTAGGCTATAGTTTTATAAAAAAGGTAAGAGCCTAGGACTTTTTGCTTACTTTTTTAAGGTAATTCTCTAGGGAATTAAAGTAAATGCTAAAGTCTATAGGGCTTTACTAGTCTTATTAGTATGCTTTCTTAAGCTATAAGGCAATTTAAGCGTTATAATTTATAAAATCTTAGAGTAGTGTAAGAGTCTACTCCTAGAAGCTGCCCTAGTTATTAGTAAAGTAGTCTTACTTTTTTATAGTCTTTTTACTAATAAATTAGTCCTATCTTGCCCTATAGACTTAGTTTATATTACTAAGGGTAAAAAGGATTTTCTAGTAGTTATGTTAATACTTACGTTTTGCTCTATTAAAAGTATAGTTTAGGTTATTAATTTAGATTTTATATTTTTATAGGTTAGTAAGGTAAGTAAGCTTTATAATATTCCTAACTTTAACTTCTCCTCTTTTACTATTAGAGGAATTATTATAGTATTACTAGTGTTTAGGCAGGTTTTTATATATACTAAGTTACTAAAGTAATTCCTTTTCCTATTCCTAGAGTTATCTAAGGATCTTAAGCTAGGTAATTTGCTTATAAATAGCCTACTTAGTAATCTTAAGGTCTTAGCCTGTGGATAACTCTATTAGAGTAAGGCTAGAGCTATTATATAATACTAAAGGTAGCGTTTTAGGAGGTGCTAGACATGTATTATCCCCTAATTTAGTTATAGATTTTATTATAAGTGCTATTTCTACTACTAGGTAGCTAGGGTTAAAGCTTAAGAATTATAAGAGATATTATAGCTAGGCAGTAGTAAAAAGGTATATATTATATTATAAAAGGACTTAAGCTTGCTAAGCAAGAATAGTGCGCGCACGCGTCGCTAGATATACTAGCCGCGTGCGCAAGCCCTAGGTATTAGCCGGGGATTCTCCGTGACGTCGCCGGGCAATCCGGCGTGGCCTGTCTTGTGGGGCCGCACCTCACATGTAGCCCTTAATCTAGGTAATCTATCTACTACTAAAGCCTCTTGTTAAGGAATTTAACGTCCTTGTCTGTAAGATCTTACCTTTGTGCTACAGAAGAGAGGTTAAAGGCGGCTTTAGGTTAACAGATTGTGGCAATATATGCTCTATAAGCTCTTTATTAATAATATTCCTCTTAGCGCTTCTTCGGATCTTTATTAATAAGTTAAAGCTTACTAATCTACCCTTTTTAGCAAAGAGAAACGGAGGAATTAGCATTAAGGGTAAGCTTATAACTATTAAAGATTAGAGGGTAGTTTATTATAAGCTTCTCCTTTAGCTTAGCAAGGAATCTAGTAGCTTGTAGTTTGTTTTCTTCTTGATTAGAAAACGGTTAATTAGCTAAGATAAGGGTATTATTAGTTTGCATGCTTATAATACTAAATTTATCTACAGAGCTGCTAATAAGAAGGTAAGGGTTATATATAGAAGGCATTATAAATAACTTCTTGCAATAATGCTTCTAGTACATTGCCTACTAGTATATGCTAGCCTTAGGGATTTTGTAGAGAGGCTTAATAATTACTATAATTATGCTAGGAGGATGCTAATCTCTAACTTCTTTAGGTAATTAGCATAGGATCTTATGGTTAAGGCTTATAATAGATTAAACGTAGGCTTGTATAATATCTCTTAGCTTAATAGAGATATCCCTTTTCGCAAGTAAAGGAGCTAAAGTTATAATTAACTATTAACTTACCTGTTAAATTATAGGAGCCTAGGTTAAGATTATTTGCTTGCTAGCATTATTATAAGCTTACACTATAAGTTGTGATTTTTTATACAGTGCTAGGGTGCCTTTGCCTTTAATTTTATCTACAAAACAGCTATTAAAAATGCATTATATGCTATGTTTTTTAGCGTTATAGATCTTAAGTTAGAAGACTTCTTGCTAGAGCAGAGTGTTAAGTTCCTTCTGCTAGGATGCCTTAAAAGGTGCTCCTATAGTCTTTATAATACCTTGCTAGCGGAGTTAATAAGCAAGGGCAAGATCTCCTTCTTCTTTTATAGTAAGAAACGCTTTAGTAAGTAGAGTGCCTTAAAGCATTAATTTCTTAAAGTCTTAGTTAATTAGAGGGGTCTTTTATAGTCTGCCTTTGCCTTGCTTAATAGGCTGCCTTTTAATATTATTTTTATTAGGAAGGTTAAAGGCAACTCTCTTTATTAGTTTGCGCGGTTAGTTATTATAATTCTCTTTATCCTTATTAGTAGGTAGAGGAGAAAGGGTCTCTTTATTAGCTATAATCTCTAGATTACCTAGATTACGTAGGAATAGCTTTATAATAATAAATTTAAATTTTATTAGTCCTAAAGGCATCTCTACTGTGTAGGTTATGCCTTTTATAGCTAAGAGTCTGTAAGGACCTTGCTAACTACCTTTCTTACGCTAGACCTATACCTTAGATTATAGCAGGATCTAGTAGGTTAGAAGAGTGTTAGGCCTATTATAGCAGGCAAGGGCATTACTAATCTAGCGCTTTATAAGTAATCTGCGGGCTTTAAAGGTAGCTTTGCAGATTGCTTTAGCACGTTAAATAACAGAAAACGCTAGTAGTAAATCCTATAATAGTTATAAATATGCCCTAAACATAAGAAGTGTTAGAACAAGGCTGTTTAGGCTAGTAAAGTTATTAATAGCTTTTATAGCTATTTAAAGAAGGTAGTGTGTGGGGAGTGACGCGACCCTCGCAGTCATCAAGGATAAAGGCCTCAGGGGGTCATGGGTTATGGCTAGGAAGAAGGATTAATTAGTTTATGTAGTATAAAGGCCAGCGTGCCTCTAGTAGTTAGGTAGCACTATTATTAACCTTTTCGCCTTGCTTTCAGCCCTCTCACCCGCGTGCGCGCGGCCACGTCGTGATAATCCGACTTAGCCTTGCAATACTAATTAATCTAGGGACCGCGATCCTAATAGTATAGGTCTCTTTACATTATTAACTTATATAACTAATTAAGTTATTATAACCTTACGTATAGACCGCTATAGTGACGAGCCATACGTCGCCTTAACCTCTATCTAGCGCAACATAAATAGGGGCTAAACCGTGGACAAAATTTAATATTATTAGAGGCACTTCTTAGCTACTATAAAATGACATATCTAAGGGACTAACTATTAAATAAAGGAAACAAAGAAGAATTATAATATAGGAAAAGCCTGCTTATCCTATAAATAAATGACTTATACGCTAACAAAGGATTATATAAAGGAAGTCACAAAGAAGATTATATTAAAGAACTAGGCTAATAGACTAGTCTAGTTGCCGAAGAATGCTAGCAGAATTTTGTGTAAGGGAGGCCTTAGCTAAGCGGACGAGTCGTGGCGGAAAACGCTGTCTTACTAGTACTAACTATATAGCAGAGCTTTCCTTAGAAGAAATTAGAAGATTAATTAATCTTAACATAGACACATAGAAGAATGACTTCTACTAGGCAAACACAAGTTATTTGCTTTAGCCTAAAGATACTAGGCTAGAGAAGGTTGCGCTACTGCCTTACTACTAGAACTATATTAATTAATTAGTGTTAAAGGAGCAAATTAGTTTTATGCTTATTGCTATAGTTATTAGACTTTTTTACACGCTAACAAGAAGCCTTTTGCTAACTAGTGTTCTACTTAGTTATAGTATATATAGTTAGGGTCCTACTCCTAAATTTGCTAGGCTAAGCATTAAATAATTAAACAAACTCTTATTAGCTTTAGTTGCTTTTGCTACGAAGTTTATATTGCCTGCTAATTATTATATATTAGAAGCACCTAGAATGCACTCGCGCTAACTTAGCTATATAAGTTTAAATTATTAGAGGACTCCTTAAAGACTAATTATATCTAAGGTAGTATTACCTAACATAGGATTAATTAATTTAGACATAATAGGAAGTCCTACTAAGTCTAATATTGCTAATATATCTAATAAGGATCCTAGGTTAATGCCCCTGCCTAAGGAGATAAATTTCTTAAACTTTGCGAAGATGTTAGGCAAAACACTTAGAAAGCATGCCCTTATTATATCTAATTAAAATAAGGCTAACCTCTAATTTAACAGGGAGAACATCTCTAACACGCTAAGCGAGTTTAAATAAAAGATAGCTGCCCTTAGAGTTAATAAGAAGGATTAGCTAAAGATCTTTACTTATAAGGTTTACCTTAGTATCTAAGTTTAGGTAAAGACCCTTATTGCCTTACATAATTAGAAGGAAAGTAAGGAAGAACTCTTGCTCTAGTATAACGCTACTACTTAGGATAAGATAAAGAATGTATAAAACTCTCTTAAGAATCTTAATACCAAATAACCTTTTACTATAAGCAATATGCACTTCTAGCTTTAATAGCATTAGGCCTTAATAATAAAGGCTAAACCTTAGACTTAGAAGATAATAACAGGTTAAGGTAATTATATCTATAAAGCTCTGCTAGACTTAGTTATTCTTAGCTTTATAGATATA
Organism: Claviceps citrina; assembly: GCA_018360365.1. Lineage (NCBI taxonomy): Eukaryota > Fungi > Ascomycota > Sordariomycetes > Hypocreales > Clavicipitaceae > Claviceps > Claviceps citrina. Next base: position 9,076 of record SRQA01001266.1, read on the forward strand.
AACTACATAAGCAGGAATAACTTCTTAACTTTGCCTTATAAGACTCTCTAGGAGAAGCTTTATAACTATGCCTAAGTTTAACTTAAATTAGAAAACAGAAATTCACAAACTATTAAACCTATATAATCTAAGCGTAGGAATTAATTAGTTTCTTATAATTCTAAGTCTAATTTAGATTAATATAGAGTCCGCTTTGCTAAAGAGATGCCTAAGGCTAGTTAGCCTACTTATATAGCATTAGACTCTAATAATAAGGATAGGACACCTAGAACCTCTAGAGAATAGTAAGATTAAATAAATCTATTAACTAAATAACTTAAGGAAATATAAATTATAGTTGCCTAATAGAATAGGAATATTAATCTCCTTAAGCGGCTTAAGAGTAAGTTTAGCTGCTAAGGAGGGACTAGTTAGCAGGACTTTAGCACAAATATTATAATAACTAACTAGGATGCTAGGAATAGCACCTTTAGCAATAATTAGAGAGGAGGTTATAGCGGCGGTAGGCGGTCTGGTAGTAGGTATAATAATAATGACTATAGCAAGTCTTATAGTGCTAATAGTGGCTAGAAAGATATTAAGTGTAATTACTATAGAGAACCTAGGCACTATATAAACTAGTGCTAAGTGTTAGCTTTAGATACTAACCTAGGCTTTAGCGAGTATAATTAGAGAGAAGGACTGCTATATATTAGTGGTAGCATTATCCCTCTAGGCTTTATTTAAGCTTTCCTTTCTAAGGGTAGTACTACCTATAGGGCAGTAGTTTTCTAGGCTTTAATCTTTAAGGATAGTAAGGCCTATAACCTTCTGCTTACTATAAAGATAAGACCTAGTATAGGGCCTAATAAGTGGAATATAACTAAGATAGAAGTAGCTATAGTAGAAGAGGCTACTAAAATAAAGGATTCCTGCAAATATTGCCTGCTGCGAAGATTAAATAGTACTGCTAGAACCGCTATAGCTATAGTAATTTATTTTAAGCGCATAGGGAACTCTAGGGCACTGCTAATAGCGTTATTAACGTTATTAGCCCTAATTTGCGCTGTAATGCCTGCACCTCTAGTAACCTTAGTGGCGCCTCTAGGTCTTATAGGTACCCCTATAGCGAATGTAGTAGTCTCTGCTAGTACTATAATAGCCTTAGTTAGTGCTTTGGTGGACGGCTTTGTAAACATAATGCCTGAAGGTTAAGGACTTAGTGTGTAAGCTATAGTAAACTTAGGGACTACTAAGAAGTTACCTTAGGGCTCTGGAAGGCCTAAGAAGACTAAAGCTAAGATCTAGATTAATAATAAGCTCTTAGAGTTAGTAAAAGCTAACTATAAGGAAGCTAACCTAATTTGTAGATGTATATTAGAAATGCTACATAGCAAGATCTTTAAAAAGAAGGTTAGAGTTAGTCTTCAAGACCTCTGCTACTTAATGCTATCCCTAGCTAAGGCTATGAGCCGAGAGTGCTCTATGCGTTCTAACAGAGTCGAAAAGATATACTACTTTATGCCTAGCGCGACGGAAGATGCATAAGCTACGGAACGTGTAATAGTGCTAAGAAAACGACTCTAAACTAAGGATAGTGAAGATTAAATAGTTAATATAATCTAATACTTAAAAGCTTTTGTAAAGGACACTAGGCTAGACAAGGCTAAAGACATTTTAGATTACTATGTAAGAACCCCTACTGCGGGAGTTAATGTAATACTTTAGGAAGTTATATAGAAAAGAATAAGTAACCTGCTAGTAATATCTAATCCTTACCTTAAGACTTTGCAGACTAATACTATTAGCCTAGACAAGGCTGTTAGCATAATGGTAGCCTTTATTGTTTAACCTGTTTCCCTTATTAGCTACCTTTAGGACCTCCTGCACCTTCTAGTTAAGCTAGGCAACCTGGACGGACGCTTCTATTTAGCCCTAATTAATAGTGGCTTATAAGGGAATATTATTGCTAAGAGCTAGGCTTGCTAGGCTAGTTTGAAGATTTATCTAGCAACTATAGAAGCTAACACTATGTCTTACACTAACGGAGCGATTAGAATAATAGGCAAAGTGCGCATAAAACTCTACCTTAGAAGCGTTTAGACCCCTATTAGACTCTATATGTCTCCTAATACTATTTTTATAAAACTAATCCTTAGGATGCTTTTTATTTAAATAGCCTAAGCTACCTTTAAGTATAGTAATAGGGAGGGTAATATATTTATTAAGTGCAGGTTTAATAATATTATTATAGTCTTTAAGGTTACTAGAGGCGTTTAGTAAGAGCTTGCTAATAGGGAAAGGGAATAGTTTATGTAGGTTTACTATATATCCTTCTTACCTAGCGAATTACTAAATAATTACTTAATATTAGGCACCTAAGCTAGCGTTAAGGCATAATAAACTGCTATTAAGGAGCCTAAGAGATATTACTTAGCGCTAGACCTAGA
>SRQA01001267.1:0-11504 GCA_018360365.1 Claviceps citrina
AAAAAAAAAAAAAAAAAGACACGATATGCTCCCTTGATGGGCTTTCCTCAGGCTTTTTAAACAAATCACCTTGCTCCCATTCTTGTCTGTCTGTCTTACTCGCCACATGTCCGCCACGGCAAAGGTTACCCACCCGTTCAGCACCACACGGTGAGCCGCTCGGTAAACCGTGAAAATTGCCGTCACACAAAATACTGGCTTGAATTCCTACGTTCTCGTGCTCGTGCGCCCTGGGACCCTTTCCAAGGCCCAATCTTCACACTACGACAAAAGTCTTCGGCACTGGTGTATTTTCATCTAAGCATTCTGTCGTATGACCACATTTCTCTGCCACTGCGACAGTCTTGCCAAGTTTTCCCCCTCCCACCCAGCTTCTCTCTAGACGCATCATTGCGCGCGATTCCCTTTAGCTGCCCAAAAGCCACCAATCGTTGAAAACAAGATGCATTAAAGAGAAAAAACGAGTGAGAAAGTCTCATAACTTCTCTGTTCTCTCATTATCAAACTGCCCGTGATGCGTGATGCGAAGATGCACTCCATTTTGTATCCTGACATCCCCCAAATGCGCCAGACGGTCCATCAACCACCCAATTCCTCTTCAATCAAAAGTCACCCACCCCCATGCACCGTAAAGCAATGCGGGAAACAACCAAACTTCTCAACCGAATCGGCCTGACTAACACATCCTTGCCACTTGGAGACACGTAAAAGCGTGCTTGGCAGATAACATGAAAGGTCGAGACCACCGAGGAACCAACAATGGACGTCGGCCGAAAAAAAAATTCAAGCAAAGACGAGGTGAAAAGAACAAAACGAAGAGCAAGAGAAGGGTACGAAAAAAAAAAAAAAAAAAAAAAAAAGGAAAATAAAAATCATCGCAAATCACAAACTCGAAGAACGACAGAACCGTGTGCGAGTCTAAAAGATAATAAGAAAAGAAGAGTGGGAGCATGATTGTCAAGCATGCCAACATCATTAAACCAGCGTAACAATGGTGGATATTCCTATCCATGGGGTATGACCTGCAGAACCGTTCGTCCTTGATTCCCTTGCCGATGGGTCGCCAACGCCAACACCGCTTCAATGCTACAAAACCAGCGAGGGTGAACGCAAAACTGGAATCCAGCCCCCTTGCTGACATGTTGAAAGCCGCGGCATGCGGACAAGAAAGGAAAGGGGTGGTGGATTCGTACAGTGTGGTCCTATAGTGTACAACCGTGATCCCGTTCTGTTCTTCATCCGAGATCAGACGAAAAAAGAAAAACGCGAGGCGAGCGAAAGAGAAGAAGGGTTCTAGTGATTGGGGGGTTGACCGCCATTGGCTGTCATGATATCATGATTAGTGTCTCGTCCTCCAATCTTGTCCAAGATGCTAGCCATCTCAGGCCGGGCAAATACTCTTCCAACTTACATTGGCTGTACATATTTTGGTTAGGCTGGCCATAAGAGGAGTGAGGCTGGTAACTCGAATACATGTGGCCTGCGCCGTAGTCCGGGAGCCCATGTTGAGGAACTCCTCCGGCGGGCGGCGCGGGATATTGTGCAGGCTGGTAGCCGATGGGGGGTAGTTGAACGGCACGGGAGCCTGGGTAAGTCGAAGTGGGTGTCCCATCAGGACCTTGCTCAGGCCCGCCGTTTTGTGCGGCAGCGCCGGCGGCGGCGGCGCGCTGCCTCTCTTCCTCGGCCTTGCGCTGAGCCTCTTCTTCCTTTTTCCGTTGCTTCCATTCCTTGCGAATCTCTTTGAACTCTGATGATCCACATCAATACCAGGTCGGGCCAGAAGGGCTGTGCCGGGGGGAAGGGGTTTGCTTTTCAGCTGATGACGACGAGTTTGTGGCACATACCTTCAGGAGTTCGTTTCTGTCCGTGCGATTGCATGGTCACGTGAGCGTTCAGGTGGTTGAGCGTTCCGTAGGCTTTTTCGCAACCGTTCCAGCCGCATTTGTACATGCGCTCAATCTCTTCGTAGCGCCGCCTAGGGCGCTTGTGCTGCTGAGCTCCGGGAATCGGTACGAATGAATATACCTGACATTTTTACATGGGCATGTTAGCGTTCCGCCTTTGGCTCGACTGAGTGCCCCGGGCCTAGGACAGACAACAAGGGCATCCGTCCATGCGCGGCAGACAGATGGATTGCTTACCTGGTTATGTCTTTGCTGCGGCGGCGCCGAGGCTGGAGACTGGCCGTACACGCCAGGATGGCCGGCTGCCATGGGAGACGCTGCATGCTGACCGTAGCCCGTCCAGTCGGGACGTGGCTGGGCGTACATGGCGCTGTTTGGATGAGGGTAGCTATGCGTCATGTCTGGATTCGGCGCATACGGTGACGCCTGCGGCGGTGGATAGGGATAGGTAGGGCTGGGCGCCGCGATGGACGAATCTAGAGTCGTTTCGTTGTCAGATGGAACCGCTTGATCTTGATGATTTCGCCCATCCTGCCGGGGAAAGGACTGACTGTTGGGCTGTTGCGCCATGCCTCCACTGCTGTTGTTCGTCGCAGGATGGTATGAGCGCTGGATGTGTCCCGAGAAAGTTCCTGATCGCGCCGACGGAGGATACACGTCGTACTCGGAGGTGGGAGTCGCTGAACTCGGATAATTGACTTCTGTCTTGACAGGATAATGCGCAGCAGACGCTTGATCTGCGGGCGAGCCTTCAGAATGGTTGTCGCCGTGACTGCTAGGATAGGGCGAGGGCAAACCTGACTGTGAATACTCAGGAGCACTTCGGTCCATGAAGCTGAGGGTGGAAAAGGCGGACTCCGGTCTGCGTCCCTGTCTGGCAAAGGTGGAGGACTCTTGTTTGCGACGTCGCAAACAAAAGACCTGGATGTGACGAGAGGTCAAATAATTGACCAGACGAGGACTTTACGGGAAGCTTGAGCAGCGAGTCACTCTTGACTTGGTCAGTCCAACCAGGGCCGCGAGCTTGTGTCGTCGTTTGTTCCCAGGGTTCACGGGCCGCCGTACGTCGATGACCAACCGATCAGGAACTCAGCGCGTTCGTAGGCAGCAAATATCGAGGTTGTCCGGGCAAACAATAGCGCTGCTGACAATTCCAGGATGATGAATATCTCTTTGAGTCCAAAGCAACAGCCGACGAGGCAACAAAGATCGCGGATGGTCGAAGTAGTGTCGGTGCTAGCGATGGCGCCAGGACAAGCGGCCGAATGCAGGTTTATGAGCCCTCGGGCTTGACGGCAGCCAGGAACTAGACCAAGCCTCGGGTCGCGGAACTTTGCTAGAGACTTTTGCTACAGACGGGGCCTAAGGATGCTTGCGCTCGGCCACGATCATAGGTAAAAAGTCGAGGGGGGCTAGGATGGCTCTTGGACTAGATTGCGGAGCACAGCACTAATATAGTGCAGTATCGATTGTGGGCTTTGCCGAGGGCCCAATTCCAACTGAGCCTAGCGCCTGACTCAAGATGGGACCTGCTGCCACTTGCTGGGAGCCTGCTGGGACCGTGGCTGGAGGGTGAGGGAGGTAGGAGGAGGGGGGCGTGGATGCAGGAAAAAGGCTGTCTGGCGATGGGTTGAACTCTGACTTTGATGAAGAGTCAGTTGTGGGATACGGGCCGACAGAGGGAAAAAAAAAAAAAAAAAAAGGACGAGCAGAGCCCTCCAAAGCCGATTCCGGGCGGTGGAGGAGGGGCCTTGGCGAGCAGCCCTAGCCTATTACCGCGCGAGTATCTGGGTGCGCGGGTGCGCGGGTGCGCGGGTGCGCGGGTGCGTGAGAGGCTGAGAGACCGAGTTTGTAGCCAGTCGCAGGAGCGAAGCCAGGCCAGACGTTACTCGGCTGGAGACTGGAGTGCGTGACGACGACGAGGACTTGGAGCGCGGCTTTGCGGTCTTGACTGGGCGGTGCGGGACCGAGAATTTTTTAACCATGCTTGGGCGACGGACGAATTGACGACGGGACGGCAAATTGCCTAGACGGACTCCGCTGCCAGTGCTGGCCCGGTGCTGGGCGCGATACCAAAGAAGCGCGGTGGATCCCAATATGGCAATAAGGCAGATAAACCGCACATAGGGCGTAACAATGCGAGGGATGGGCCAGATGCGTAGACGCGCGTAGCAGGCTGGGGGTTGGGAGAAGGCAATGGGGAAAACATTCAGAGTCGAGAAAGAAAAAAAAAAAAAAAAAAAAAAAAAAAAAAAAAAAAAAAAAAAAAAAAAAAGCCCGGTTGATGTTGCCGGGTACAGGAAGGCATGGGGATTTTGTGCCACGTACGAAGGTACCGAGTACCCAGTACCTGCTGCCCGTCACGCATGGAGAGTGGCGCTGAGACTGGAACTGGGCTGGAAGTCCCTCTTCCCCCCCGGTCACTGGCTGCTCAAGCGCTGAAGCGCTGACACGGCAGGTTCGTTGGTCCCCGGTCCAGCGAGGTACCTGCCCAGGTACCTGTCCACCAAGCAAGCACCTCCTTCAGCCAAGTCAAATGGCAGGCAGTGAGTGGCAGGGAGGCCCGCAGGGGAGGCACGCAGGGGAGGCCCGCAGGCCGTGGGCAGGCAGTGGCAGGCAATCGACATGGCAGCATTGGCAGGTAACGTGACCAGCAAACCAGAGGGCAGGTGCAGGCATGCAGGGTGCAGCCTGTGGGGCCCTCTGAAGAGAGGCTGGAGCCATCTGCAAACCTGCGAACAGGGAGCAGGCAGTGACAGCCTGTCGCCGTCTCCGAGTGCAAGTTTGCTCCGTCATGATCATGAGTCTGATACACTGCCATGAACTGCCATTACTACCGAGCGCTGCCGGTAGACGCGGCCACGGCGGGGGGTGCGCGGATGCGAACGTGTGGCAAAAAATGAAAAAATGAAAAAAAAAAAAAAAAGGCGGAGACATGGGCAATGCGGACGATCCGGCATCTTGGAGAGGAGGCATGAACCGGCCGGGGATCCCATCCTGTGGCCGGAAGTCGACGCGAAGTGGGCGTGGCTTTTTAGTCTCGACGCCCGCGACCTTGTAGCCATGCACACAACAAACAAACTCCAGTATCAGCACATTAAAGGTGAACCAGCCTGCTGGAAAGACGAACTGAACAAAAGTGGTGTTTCGGGAGGGAGAAGATGGCGTCAAGAAACGTACGTGCATGCGTGGCTCAGCCCCTTTCTTTGCTCCCTTTGCTCTCGGCGGTCCCATCTGGAAGGGAATTTATGGTGGCGGATAAGGCTTTTTTTTTTTTTTTTTTTGTGGCTCCCTTGTTCGTCTCTCTCTTCTCTCTTTTTCTTTTTGCGATGACAGATGACACCACAAGGGCGGACGTGCCGAGTTCCATCTCCGTAAACTCGCGGACACGCATAGCACACAGTACTCGATCAAAGCATGCTACTGCTCAAGGTAGACCGGCAATTCATGCGAAAAGACGGCACGAAAATGCACAGAGACTGCTCCAAGCAGACTACAAAGGGAACCTTTAATTTCTGGGGTGCCAGGGAGACTTGATTACCTCGCTGGGATTCCCATCATGGCATTCGGGGTGGCTTCGTCTAATCAAATTTGGGTTGCTGGCTCGCCGCGTGCCGGAGACCGTACCGCAGATGGTGTTTGTGTTTTGCCCCTTCTTCGTGCCTTGGCTTCTGCTGTCTCAACGGAAGATATCGCCACGATCGACAGACGACTGAGGAAATAACATGCACAACAAAGTCGGGCGCGCTCCAATCAACCTTCAGTGCCAAGTTGCGGTGGAGCTGAAGCCCTTTTTCCCCCATGAACACAGTACATACATATTACATTATACATACATATAGTACAGCGCCTTGAGCGCACACACAAGACAAGAGGGTGGGAAGACTGAGGACCTTGGGAGGCTGATCAGTGATCACCGCTAGTAACGGGCATCCTAGTCTGCCAGGTGGAGTAGCCAGGGATTTGATTTCTTGAAACGCCGCAACATTGAGTTTGAACGCCAGTGACCCGTTCTTCGTCAATCGAGTTAGCCATGAACGCCGGAGCAGACTCCTGGACCGGCGAGCCGGTTCAGAATAATCATTTATTTCCGCCCCGGCCGGTGGGAGGGAGAGGCGCTGTGGAACAAGTCTTCCCCGCGACCACTTCTATATTTGTGTGGCGGCTTGGCTTGGGCTTGGGTTGATTGGTCCAGTTTTTGTTTTCTTTCGCGGTCTGTTTTTTGTGTCGTTCCTCTTTCGCGTCGGAGCAAACGGGGAGTGTCAGCCTTCTGAAACTGATCTCAGCAGAGCATTGTGTGCCCGGGGGTAGGGGGGCTGCCAACAAGCGTATCCATCAAGATTCAACATACGTGCTAGGTGGAGAGAAAGACACCAAGGGGGACCCGGGAAGCAGAGAGGTGGTATATAGTCTGGCTGGTTTCAAGGCAGAGAGGCATCGTTGAGCAGACGTCGTCAATGTCGGCACCTCAATCGCAGTGGACATGTCTCTCAACTTCGGCACGTTTTCTGCCCGGCGTCAGGACCCAGCACGTTGGATGATGCAGATGCGCTAGTCTGGGTCACACACATAAAAGGAGCATCTTCGTCCTAGACCTCTCCTAGTGCCCTCACACCAGGAACGTTCCTGGGCCCAGGTGTCTGGAGTCTGGACGTGTGTGGGTTAGGATGGATTGTGGATTGACTGTGGATTGACTGCGAATGGATCGTAGATAGCGGCGTGCCCGCCCCAAGTGTCCAGAATTGGGCAGAGTCGCGTATCGCTTGCTTGCGGTGGTCAACGGTTGCCAAACTTGCAACTGGTTGGGCTGCAACTTTCCAAGCAAGCCTGCCAGACAAAGCCGACCGAGCTGACGGGACCTTGTTATCGGACCCCAGCCAGATCCCAGCCCCAGACCCCGGCCAGAGCTGACGTTGCGGCTGCCATGTGATGGGTCCTGGACTCATGCCCTTGCCCTTGCCCTTGCCCTTGCTTTGCCCTGTCCTTCAGCCCACCCACAGATCAGACAAGACGCCGCACCGCCACAACGTCAACGTGCACGTCGCATGGCGTCAATGTACTCGACATGGCCGAATGAGGCCAGCTGGCCGACGGGTCTGGACGACGGGTCTGGAAGACGCGTCGCTCGGCGGTAAAATGCCAGCTGCGAAGCCAAAACACCTCGGGCAAAAGTCCCGAACATTGTTGTCGACAGTGCTGATGGCGTCCGCTGCCCACTCCCCGCTGCTATTGCCGATGTGGTTTGGCTTATCTGGAGATGGATAGTGATTAGTGTCCGCTTGCTAACGGCCCGCGACAGGAACACGCGATACTACGAGCCTTGTGCACATCAGCATCAGTTGGCGTCATGTCCAAGAGCCAGGCTAGCGTACATGCGCGGCAACTTGCATCGTTTCCATCGCGGGGATAAACAAAACCAGAGCAGACCTCATGGGGTTAAGCATTGGCCTTGTGGGCCTGGGGTCGTTGCAGCTTCGTTGCAGAGATACCCTCACTTCTAGTCCGGCTAGCCAGGGGTCTGGGTTGTGCGGAAAGAAGGACCAGACAGCCAAGCAGCACATGGTGCATCTCTTCTCTCCATCTTTGGAATCATGTTGCTATCGGATGGCAGCATGCAGCATACTCGTTCGAACAGAAACCGTTTCAGCACAACTGATACACCCTAGCGTGGACGTATCCCACAATGAGCAAAGCCGTATATATGTGGCAACATGTGGACTGCAGCCGAGTTTGCCGCTGATTCGTCATTCTGCGCCGCGCCCTGCAGACAGCTTCCCCTTCACCGCAATATTATCCTGACCCAACTCCGACGCGCTCAAAAGGCCTCTTCTGAAAGGGTCCACGTGTTGGAGCAGGTCTGCAGCAACCGTTCGGCCAAACTGCCACCTGGTGCATCTGGCTGCATGACTGGCCAGATCTCACCTCGCACAGTGGATCCATGGGGATGCGTGAACCCATGTCCGCGCCATGTAAACGACCATTCATTCATTCCCATGCGCTTACTCCATGTGCCCGGAGGGCGGATGACGGTTGACCTTTGTGCGACGGACATGGCCGCATGGAATGGGGTCAAGAGTGCGTCGAGTCTCGGCCAGGACGAGAACCGCGTGGTGTTTTTCTGCTTCTTTTATTGACCGTAAAGATGCGAGAGGCGACTGGCCCACACTTGGCGAAGCCGACAAGCTGTTCTTGGAGCTCCGTGACCTGCTGAATGCCGCCACCGGACCTGATTGAGGTACCCAGGTACCCAGAGGTACTGCGGCTCGGGTGTCTCCAACGCTACAGTTAGTAGGCAGCTGCCAAATGCTTCGAAGAGCTGTGCTTTCCTGATTTCTTCTTGGTGCATGCATGTGTTCTCGTCTTCACGTATGACGTCTTCGACGACAACCGCCCATTGCCAAGGAAGGCGCGTGCTGCATGACTTGCCCCTTTCCCCCCTGCCCCTTACGTTCAACCTCACTTGAACCACGGGGAAGCATCTCCACGCCCCTCTTCCCCTGGCCAAGATAGACTGGGGAATATTCATTGTTGGGCTGCTTACGGCCTGAAGGCTTAGCAGACAAAACAGTTTTCATACTTGTCAAACTCATACAGCCTGGTGGATGGGGACAAGGTTCCTTCACATGACGCCCACACGCCACACTAGCGCCTTTGAATTTAATGCAAAGTCATTCCCTCTATTGACCCTGAAAAATACAGATCTGCGAAAACCTGTTCGAAGTCGCTAATTCTCAGCCCATTCAGAGTTTCCGAGTTTCATGGTCGCCCTTGCAGTTCAACGTCCATGGGCCGGCCTGCTCGACAAGGGTAGGAGGAGACGTCTTTTCTTTACTTGATATTCGACGGCGATACCATGCGAGAGTCTTCAGGACCAAAAATAGTCCTCCTGCTTACAGCATGAAACCAGGCCTCAAGATTTGAGGAGATTCGGGCACTCTGCTAGAGATTGCCCAATGTTCCTTTCGTGGGGTTGCTTATTTCGGCTATTCTTTTACGGCCTACTGAGGTCCGCATTTATCAAGATACGGTTCATGGCCTTTATACTTTGTGCTCTCTGACCCCTCCCTCCAACATGGCGGAGAATCTCCACATTCGCGCTCTACCCACATGCCGAGAACTTGCGAGTCGTTTGGATTCCAAGCTGCGCTTTGCTTCCAGCACGTTTGCTCATCTTTCCCTGGTTTCGTCAGGCAGAGGCGAATGAGGCCCTACTTTCTCAAGACTAGCCCAAGCAGGCATTGAGACAGAGGGCGGGCTTGGCTTTCACCACGAATTCGCCGGCAAGGCATGTGTGATCTGGATTGGGACTTTGGGATGCAAAGAACCTCACGTGAATCGGGTAAGTACAATGGCCGTTTCCAAACAACTAGTCTCGATCTGGCAAACCCAAATTGTGCTCTTTCGCGAGTACGTTCAACACACGATTGATCACGCAATGAAGAAGGCGAAATACTCACGTCAATCAACGATGGAGACCCATGTGATAACAGACAGTTGCAGAACTTCCCCATCGACACCAGCTCAACATATAAAGAGCCTATCCACGGTCCAGGTGCCCCAGACGAGCCATGCTCAACTGGGATGGGCTGCAATGGTGTCAGCAGATTTTCCACAGACACTCACACGTCTTTTACTCAGACTTGGGGACAGCACAGACGACAACGAAGCCTCTTAACATGAGGTGGTCGGTCACTGGTCAGTGGTGACTACGGTCTCCAGCAGCACCAAGTACCCAGTTTCAACTGCTATTAGAAGCTGAAGACTTTGTTGGACTAGATTCCGCGACCGTCCACAAGTGGCGTCTGGGGAGATAGACGCGGCGCATGATGTTCATTCCCCACCCCTTCTTTCTTCAGGCACCGGGATATGCGGACTAGGTCTGTGTCTACCTAGGAGGCTGCCGCCCAAGGTGAATATATCAGGTGCTGTGCTCGGCAACAGTTCGGCAACAGCTCGACAACAAGCATCTAGCCGAAGCCATTCATTATTCTTCGGTGCTGTCCGTGAGCAGGTTTGTGATGCAGCTGTCTTCCACAGACCGATATATGCTTACGTTGCATGGCCGGGCTGTGAACGAGTGATTGCTCAGGGAACGAGGGAAGGAGAAAGCGGAGCTGTCACTGATGATGATGTATCAGGGGAAAGGTGGATGAAGCGCGCAGCTCCCCGCCTTGCCTCTTTAAATTTGAAATTTCATATAATGGGACGGTCCTGTGGAGACGCTAAAGAAGTACGACCTCTAGTTAGAGGCTTCTCATGAGATCGTCTGGCCATTCGTCAACGGATGTCCTGCAGTATCTTGAAGTCTCTTTCACGGCAATCACGTGGAGAGGAGCCTCCAGGTACAGAGCAGGTACGTAAATCAGGCGGTGAGGATCTTGCTGCGTCGGAAGATAAGCCCATCTCCTCCGCTTTCCCCGTGCCTCGAATCCCGATAGACTCGGGCAGCCGGCGTACCTCGTACATGGCGACCGCCTGTCTTTGGCTGCAATTGAGCAACACTGACTTTTTCAATGCCTTTCTTGATGGGCAGAGGTACAATCGCGGCCGTCGCGATCAAACGCATCCAGCAACATGGTCGACAGCAGACAGGACAGGGAAGCGAGGGGGGGGGGGAGACAAAGAAGGAGCGAACCCACCCCCTCCTACCCCACCCCACCCCACCCCATCCCCCCTTTTGCCCCCCACCACTGCCCACCTACACCTTGGACAATTACTTGGGACACGCCCGTCAGCCACACACACCCACCCTCTTCCTGCCCGCCTGCTTGCCGCATCATGTCCCATGATTTAGAAAAGCTCGATCGTCGCGCGCAGTTGCTTCAGATCCAATCAACACAAGGAAGAAGAAGAAAAGAAGGAAGGAAAGAAAAAAAAAACACCACCACCACCACCACCCATGCTGCGCTCTTGCTGGCGCCACGGAGGCTGCACGGACGCGGACGTTGCCCTCGGGGGGGTCCAGCGTCTCCGGCCATTTTTTTCTCAAAGGCATGTCGCAGAGCAGTTTGACACGCGCTGCGGGGCGTTCACGCAGAGACTGGCACTTGCGGACAGCCTATAGCCTACAGCCTACAGCCTACAGCCTACAGCCTACAGCCTACAGCCTACAGCCTACAGGGCATTCGGGACGGGCATTGGCGATTTAGCCATGTAGTCGGCAGAGATGCCCGTTTTGCGCAATCCGATGTTTTTCGGAATGGACAGCGGCCCCCCGGGATCTGTCTCCTCCTGTTCCCGGGGCAGGTCGGCCAATTGTTTGTTTTGTCAGCTTTTTGTCATGATGGCAATCTCGGATCAACCGAGAGCTGGGTCCAGCGGCCAGCCTGGATCCCCTTCGGACGGTCGGACCGTTGGCAAAGCCTGCCCGCAACTTTTTTTTGCCCCAGGGCCGGGTGGGGCACCCCTGCTTTTTTTTTTTTTTTTTTTTTTTTTTTTTGGGCAAAAGGTTGTCTTGTCTATCAGGAGATCTTGTTGCATTATGAGCCCAGCCAAGGATTGTCGTCATCACCTGCGAGGTCTGGACTGGGCGGGGGAAGGGAAGGGAAGGAAGGAGGAGAGGAGGGGGAAGGGGGAGGAAGGAGGGGGGGGGGGGGGGGG
>SRQA01001268.1:0-11478 GCA_018360365.1 Claviceps citrina
GAACTAACCCTTAGGGCTATTATTAAGTAGGCTTATAAGATCTCCTATTAAAGTTAGGAAGGCCTAGGGGAGCTAACTAGATAGTTAGTGCTAAATTTAGGGCTTGCCCTAGGTCTTAGAAGTTCCTATAGGTCCTCCTATTAAAGTTAGGAAGGCCTAGGGGAGCTAACTATTACGTTAGCTCTTACCCTAAGCCTTAGGGAGGCTTATAAGGTACTGCTCCTATAGTATGTAAATGTCTTTGCTAATCTACTATATTAACTATAGTAGGAGGTTAGTCTAGTTTATAAAAGCTTCTAGTAGGAGTAGGAGGAGTAAGGGAAATATTACTTAGTCCTTGCTAAGGGTTAAGTTAACTCCCCTAGTAGTAGTAATTTTCTAGGTTCTATAAGAGCTTATAGTTACCCGCAAGGTTATAACCTATTATAGGATTTAATACTACTAGCTAGTATTATAGGGATTTAGGGAGCTTAATCTTATAGGGTGTTTAGGGGGGTCCCCTATAACCCTAGTAATTCCTAGGTTATACTATAGGGAAGGTAGTTAAAGTAAATAAAGGGAGAGGGGAATTCCTTATAAGGTAAAAATATAAATAATTCTTTAGTGCTACTCTTTACTATATTTAGGAAGGTAATTCCTAAAGCTATTAATATAGGGTGCTATAGTAAGAGGGATAATAGTTACTATGCTTACTTACTAGAGAATATAATCTTAATCATAAGGGATGTGATAATTCTCTATTAGGATCCCTTAGTCTAGTCTTAGCTTATATTACTATTATAAGCTTGCTAGTAATAGATAATTAGTCTAATAGGAAGTAAATATTATGTTTTTACAGGAAGTCACGAAAAACGCGAATAACTTTAGTGTTCCTGTGTTTAAAGGCTTCTTTAGTCTAGTTTATAAATTAGTCTCTAAGCTTCTGCTAAAGGAGCTTACTAAAGAGGTCTTTAGTCTTAGCTTTTATAATAAAAAAAGCGATTTAGCTACATATTTTAGCACTTATAGCCTTGCTAAGATTAAAATCTAATAGGTTAAGCTTATGCTAGTCTGCTATAATTACTCTTTTATATATTAATAGGATCTAAGGGAGCTCTAAGATCTTATTATTAAGATTAATAAATTAGGGGCTTTGTTTACCTATAGATATGTGTTATATTTAGTAGTAAAGAGAATAGAAATCTAATAGAAAAATAGTAAAGCGGGTAGTAAGGCAGGTAAAAGGGTAGAAATCTGTGGTAGTTATTAGTCTAGACTAATAGATTTGATTAAATTAAGGGCTTAATAAATCTTGTGATAGATAAGAGATTTAATAATTCCTCTAACAGGCGTTTAAGGCTAGAAAGAGGAAAAATTATACCTATTAAAGCAAGCGGCATAGTGCTATAGCAAGCTTCCTTTCTTAGCACAAAACGGCTCTGCAAATAGACCCTAAAGAGCTTCCCTAAAGGGGATAGATTAAATTTATTTATAATTACGGAATTATCTCTTCTATATTACTTCCTTTGTTTAGTAGAATTAACTCTACTAATTTCGTGAAAAATTAGCTACTATAAGCGGAAACTAGCGTTCTATAGGATACGTAAATCTAGCTAATCTGTGGTGTAATTACTACTAATTAGTGTTAATTTGTATACAGGCGAATTAATAATAAAGGTACAAGAAATAATAAGCAATACGCGCGCAAAAGGAAGTACTAGGATTCTAGTTAACGTTGTTAATATTACTATCTAGCTAGCTAAGTGGGAGGCCTTTTAGTGGTTTTCGCGATGCGCAAAGTTGTGGGTCACGTGACCGGCGCACTGGCCACCTATCCGAGGCGAGCTCGGATGCGGCCAATCAGGGTGCGCCGGGTCCACATTGACCCGACCCGTTGCGTTGATATCAACATTAATTTAATTTATATTATTTACCTTAATAATATTTTAATTTATAATAGTAATTTAGTAGAGTATAAGTAGTATATTTACTAAGTCTTAGAAATATTATATTTAAAAAAGCTTTATACTAACCTTAAGAAATATAAATTTTTAATAATAAAAGTTAACTTTCTTAGCTTTATAATATTAATAAAAGGAATTATTATAAAGCTAAAGTAAGTTAAAGTAATAGTAAATTAGCTAGAACCATATAGTATTAAAAATATATAGTTATTTCTTAGGTTTACTAGCTTTTATTATTATTTTATTTATAAATATAGTAAGATTATAACCCCCCTTATAAATTTAATAAAAAATAATATAACTAAGCTACTTATATTAAGTTCTTATAAGTATAAGGTATTTAAAATACTTAAGCAAAGCTTTATTATAGTACTTATTTTAGTATATTTTAATCTAGTTATATTATTAAGAATAAAAACTAATATATTATACTTTATAATTAGTATAATTCTTTTATAAAAGTAAGAAAACTAATAGTATTCTATTATATATATATTAAAGAAGCTACTAAGTACTAAAGTATATTATTTAACTCCTAATACTAAGCTACTAGTAATTTAAAAAGCCTTTAAAAATTAGAGATATTATATAGCTTATAGTACTTAATTTATTAGTAATTTAAAAAGCCTTTAAAAATTAGAGATATTATATAGCGTATAGTACTTAATTTATTTAAATTATTATAAATTATTTAAATAATAAGTATTTTATATTAAAGCTTAAGCTTACTAGTAAGTAAGTATAAGCCTTGAATAAACTTACTTTATATAACTTTATAATTAAATATAAGCTAAGAGTTAAAAACCTTATAAACCCTTTATTTTATAGATTAGACTATAATATAAGTATTAAAAATATAAAAGCTTCTTAAGCTTTATATTTTTTAACTAAGTTTATTAGTATAAAGTTAAAGTAATTAAGCTTTAAACTACTTTTAACTAAGAAAGAAATAATTATTATTAGTATAGTCTTTAGCTTATAATATTTAGAGAATACTATAGCTCTTAAAAAGTAAGTATATAGTATAATTACTAAGAAAGTAATACTTATAAATAGCTTTTTAAAATACTTAAAGAATATTATAGCTTTTAAAAAGTAAGTATATAGTATAATTACTAAGAAAATAATACTTATAAATACCTTTTTAAAATAATTTAAAATATTATTAAAGTTATAAATACTAATTTTACTTAATAGCTTTATACTAATAATAAGTTAATATAATAGCGCTCTTATAGCTAGACTTTACTTCCTTAGTTAGTATTTTATATAATATAAAGCTAATATTATAAAACCTTTAAAAGTAGCTATATATAATAAATTAAGTTAGGTATAATAAGGGAATACCTTTATTTTATAAACTAAATAGCTTATTTAAAGCTTAAAGAATATTTATAGCCCTTAAGCTTAAAATATAAAGAAAGTCTTTAACTTTTTAAATAATAAAATAAGAAAAAACTAAGAGAATACCTCTAGCCTTTTAAGTTATAGTAAAGAAGCTATTTCTAACTCTTTAGTTAGAAGCTTAGGGAATATTTATAGCCCTTTAGGTTAGTTAATTAATAAAAATAAAACACTTTTTTTTAGAGATTATATATATATTATATTAGGTCTTTATAAAAAGATCTTAATACTTATTTATAATAATAAAGCTATAAGGTATTAGGGAGTTAGGAAAACGCTTTATTAAATTACTAACTAATACTACTAGCTATATATAAGAAAAGATATTAAAAAGTATATTTATACTTATTTTAATTATTAAGTATTAAAGCTAAGGTAGTATTAACCTTATAGCAAACTTATTATATTTTTTATACTAAACTAACCCTTTTAAAAGCTATTAATAAACTTTATTATAAGACCTGCCTTAGTAAAGAAATTAGAATTTAAAATATATAATACTATTTTTATAATAGTTAACTAATTTATAAAGTATATTATTTATATACTAATATTAAAATAATTAAATAATAATAGTCTAGCTATACTTTTTCTTAATTTAGTTTTTAAAAATTATAGTATTTTAAAAGGTATTATAACTAACTATAAAATAACTTTTATAAGCTTTTTCTAGTAAACCTTTTACTATAATATTATAACTAAATATTAACTAAATACTATATTTTACTCTTAAATAAATAATTAAACTAAATAAATAAACTAATTACTTAAGTATTATTTATAGGCCTTTAGTAATACTAAATAAACTAATTAAGGTAACTTTTTATTAATAGTATAATTTATATATAATATAAGCTACTATAGCTTTTTTTATAAATCCTTTACTAAGGTACTTTAAGGTTTTATACTTAAAGGCTTATTATATATAAAAAAAATAACTATTATAATAAATAAATAAGCTAAGTTATATGAAGCAAAGCTATAATATAAATATAAAGAAATATAAAGGCTTTTATAAAATATATAAGCTATATAAGCTAAGTATTATAATTAAAAAAAAATACTAATAAAATTTAATATAAGAAATTATATTCTTTTATTTATAAAAAATATTAATTTATAAAGACAAAGTAAGAAGCTTATAGTAAACTACCTAGAACCCTATAAAATTATTAAGTTAATTAGAAATTATAAGTTAGCTTACTAAATAAAGCTCTTATAAAATATAAAACTTTATAATATTTTTTATATTTTAAACCTAGAATTATATAAAAAAGATCTAAAAAGTATACTAAAAGTAATATAATAAGTACCTTTTTTATAAAAGAAAATTCTTTATATATTATAAAAGAAATTATTACTTATAAATACTAAGGAAATTAATAAAAATACCTTATTAAATAGGAAGGTTATAATAACTTAAAGAATATATAAATATATTATTATAACTTTATAAATTTATAAGTCCCTTAAGAATATAATTAAAGAATTCTTTAAGAGAAAGCTAAGGTATAGTAATAAAACTAAGAAATAAGGAAGAAGAAAGTTTAGAGAAATAAAGGAATTAGAATTTAATAATAAATAAGAAGTAATAATATTATAAGTATTATAAGGGGTATATATAAATTAGAAGTATTAAAATTTTTTAGATTTAATTATAGTTTAAATTAGGGGAGATAAAAGGAACCTTTTATAACTAAGATAGTTATAAGCAAAAAAGGTTACCTTATTAGGACTAGAAAGCTATAAGGTTACCTTAGGCTAATAAGGTTTATTTATATAAGTAAGCTTTTATTAGACTTGCGTTATATAATAAGGTTATTTACTATATATAACTACTAGACTTATAGTAAAGACCTAAAGGCATATAACACTTATAATTATATAAGTATAGACCCCTTACTAGATTAGATAAAAAGGGGCAAGAATTAAGACTATTACCTATTACTATATACTTTCGAACAAGCCGTGACTTCCTTAATCTTTCACTCTAATATCCCTAACCTACCTATGACAGCCTATGTCTATAGCTTCTAGTACTTTTTAGAGGTTATATTCTTTAGTTTTTCTAGTATTATAAGGTAATTTATTAGCTTCTACTAGTCCTTACTATAATAAGCCCTATTTTTAAGTATTAAAAGTATAAGGTTTAATTTAAGGTTAATAAACTACTTAATATTACCTTTAACTAAATAATCTTGTTTATTAGATTCTCCTAGGCTTTTTTATAATAAGGTATTAGTAATTTTATTCTTTTCTCTAGGGATATATTTAGTAGTAAAGTTAAAGAGTATAATATAGCTAATTTATTTTATAACTATAGCTCTAGGAATATTATTTATAGTGCTATTAACCTAATATACTAGGACTTAGAAGTTAGTCTCTAGTATAAAGAGTACTTTATAAAGATAAACATAGAGGTATTAAAAGGTATAAATAATAGCTTTATATTTTTACTTTATAGTATTATACTTTTGCTCTAATTCTTACTAAGTTCTACTCTTAAACCTTATAGGGTGCCTTTTATTATTAATAACCTATTATAATATAGCCCCCTAGCTAATTAAGCTAGTATTAATAGTAAGGATAATCTCCCTATAACCTACTAAGAGATTAAGTAATACTAATACTAGTGCCTTAGTTATTATAGTAATAACTATATTTATAGTATACTATTTTTTATTTTTTTATTACTAAGGTATATCTTTTTAAAGTAATTATACTAGGGGTTTAGTAACCTAGGTATACTTCTTAACCTAAAGCTTATAGTAGCTAGTAAGGCTAAGAAAAAACTAAATATTATATATATTCTTATAATGCTTTTATTTAAGTAGCTTAGTAATCTTTACCTTAGTAAGCATATGCTTTTTTATACTATAAATATAACTAATAATCTTAAAGAAGCTTTAGTAAAACTTTAACTTTAGTATAAAAATAATATAGCCTATAAGTTTAATATTAATAAAGACTTAGTTAATATTAATTAGGTGTTTTAGTATATATTAGCGGATCCTAGGCAAGACTTTAGTGTTATTATAAGTAATTTTTAGGCCCTTAACTATAATATTATTAAGGAAAGGCAAGTAAACTATAAGGATTAAGTTAAAGAGAATTTATGCTATTATCTAGCAAAACTATATAACTAAATTAGTAGCCTCTTATAGGAGGGTATAGAGGTAATAAAGCCCTAATAGTGTTAAAATTATAGTTATATTATAGCTTTATAGTGCTAGCTAGAGCTAGTTATACCTAAAGAGAAAGTTAAGTAAGCTAAGTAGTTTAAATATTATAAAGTCCTTACTAAGAGCCTTAGTACCTTAAGGAATATAAGTATTATAAATTATAATATTATTATACTTTATAGCTAATAAAATTAAATATACTTCTCTATTCTTTTTTAAAACTAAGAAGTAGGGGTTTTTATAGGCTTTATAGCTTTTCTTAATATAGCTATATTTAAGCTTCTTTTTAAGTAGCTTTATTAGCTTATCTTAAAGTCCTAAGGGGATTAAAATTAATCTTGCTTACTAAGCGCTATATTTAATAACTTTAATAACCTAAGGTAGTATAATAAGGGAATTAATTAATCCACACTCTAATAAGTCCTAAGCTAGCGCCACTTTTAAGTTATAAAGTATCTTATAAAACACCTTAAGCTTCTTAGGCTAAAGCTAGTCTCTAATACTAGATATTAATTAATTTAGCTAGTCCTAAGTTAGTTAGAAGCCCTATAGTTTCTTACTAAATCTTCTAGTAATATAATTTATAAATCTACTACTTATATTAAGGCAGTCTTTAGCTTTAGCTTACTTCTTTACCTTTTAGTTAGGGTTACTATTAGGGGTAATGCTATTAGAGGGAATATTATCCCTTAGGTAGATTTTATTAGCTTTTCTTTTATATATAGCATTTACCTAAAGCTTTATAAGGGGTTTCTTAATAAAAGGTTAAAGCTTAGTAGTAGCTTTAGTTAGAAGGCTATAGAATTTCTTAGCTACTAATTCTAGCGCTAAATTTATAATATATATACCTTCTTTCTAGGTAACTTATATAACTTTATCTTTTTCTTTAAGCTCCCTATATAGTCTTTTATAAACCTTAATATCTTTAATATTATTAAGGACTATAAGAAAGTTAATTATAAGTTAAGGTATATTTAAAGATACTAAGGTTAGTTTAGTAGTTCTTATATTTATATATAATATAATTAGTTTACTTATTTTTATTTTTATTTTAGTAGCTAGCTAGTTATTTATAACTATACTTACCCTAGCTAATATTAGTTTATTAAGTAAGTTATAAGAGGTAGTAGTTATTTAAATTAATATAGCTAGTATTAAGCCTTATAGCTAGTATATAATAGGAAAGGTCTTACTAGTAACCTTACTCTTCTCTCCCTTCTCCCTCTAAGCCTCTAGGTCTAGCTTTACTAAGTAATATCTCTTAGGCTCCTTAATAGTAGTTTATTATACCTTAATACTAGCTTAGGTACCTAATATTAAGTAATTCTTTAGTAATTTATTAAGTAAAAAGAAAAAATAATAAACCTATATAAATTATTTCCTTTTCTTATTAGTAAGCTCTTACTAAATACCTTTAGTAACCTCAGAGATCATAATAATATTATTACCCTATACTTAATAAATATATTACTCTCCTTATTACTATACTTAAAAATAGCCTAGGCTATTTAAATAAAAGGTATCCTAAGGATTAGTTTTATAAAAATAATATTAGGGGATATATAAAGCCTAATAAAAGTCTAAATACTTCTAAGGTAAAGCTTTATATACACTTTACTTATTATTCTAATTACCCTATTAGTATATAATATAGTATTAGCTTTTATAATTAATAAATAAATCTTTAAATTAGCTTAGTAAGCCTAGCTTTTAGTAATAATATTCCCTTATAAGCTACTATTAATTAGAGCTAAATAAAAGCGCTTATCTAGGTTACCTAGCTTAACTAGAAGGTATAGGAGGTCCTAAAGGTAGCTAATAAAAGAAATAAGTTAAATAATAAAGGCTACTATTATATTCATAGCCTTATTTAGGCTAATAGTATTAGTTTATAAAGTCTTAAGGTAAGGATTAGATATTACTAGTAAGTTACTTATTCTTTTTTATATAACTTTCTAGAGTATTATATTAACTCCTATAGTAAGGGTTCTTATATAATAATCTAAAATATCTTTAGCTTTATTTTGTTTAGTATCCTTTATAAAAGCTTTTAAGTATTAAATTATATTAACTATTTAATCTTTACTATCCTTAGTTTAGAGTTATTTTCTTAGTACTATTATATATTTTATAGCTTATATATCTTCTATTATACTAAGCATAAAGTAGTATATTTTTTTAACTTTATTAAAATATATAAAGTACTCTTAGCTTATAGCCTTAGCTAGGGATAGTATTAAGTAATAAAGGTTATAAAAACTAACTCTAACCTTCTTTTTAAAGATCTAATTATATCGTATTTTTAATATATATTTATAAATTAGGTTTGCTTTCTTATAGTTAGCTTTTACTAACTGTAAGAGCTTATTATTAATCTAGATCTTAGCTTTAGTTTTCTTAGGCTTTCTAGAGCCCTAAGGTAACTTCCTAGTAGTCCCTAAGTTTACTATAGCTTATATACTAAGTCCTTAACCTTTAGGCATTATATTTATAAAGTTATTTACTAAAGTACTAACTAAGGCTATTATAGTACTAGCAAAGACTATTATATCTACTATAGGGGTACTTATAAGACCTAGAGGCACTACTAAGGTTACTAAAGGTATAGGTATTATAGTATAAATTATGGCTAATAATATTAATAACGCTACTAGTAGTGCCCTAGAGTTTCCTATATACTTTAAATAAATTACTATAGCTATAGTAATTCTAGTAGTATTATTTAATCTTTATAGTAGGTAATATTTATAGGAATCCTTTATTTTAGTAGCCTCTTTTACTATAGCTACTTTTATTTTAGTTATATTTTACTTATTAGGCCCTATACTAGGCCTTATCTTTATAGTAAGTAATAGGTTATAGGCTTTACTATTCTTAAAAATTAAAACCTAAAAGACTATTACTTTATAAATAGTACTACTCTTAGAAAGGAAAGCTTAAATAAAGCCTAAAGGAATAATACTACTACTAATATATAATAATCCTTCCCTTTAATTATACTTACTAAAGCCTAGGTTAGTATTTAAAGCTAGCACTTAGCACTAGTTTATATAATACCTAGGTTCTTTATAGTAATTATACTTAATATTCTTTTAGCTATTACTAGCACTATAAGACTTACTATAGTTATTATTATTATACCTACTACTAAACTGCTTACTACTACTATAACCTTCTCTTTAATTATTACTAAAGGTACTATTCCTAGTGTTCTAGTTAGTTATTATAATATTTATACTAAAATTTTGCTAACTAGGCCCTCCTTAGTAATTAAACTTACTTTTAAGCTACTTAAGGAAATTAATATTCCTATTTTATTAGGTAATTATAATTTATATTTCCTTAAGTTATTTAGTTAATAAATTTATTTAATCTTACTACTCCCTAAAGGTTCTAGGTATTTTATTCTTATTATTAAAGTCTAATACTATATAAGTAAGCTAACTAGCCTTAGGTATCTCTTTAGTAAAGCAGACTTTATATTAATTTAAATTAAACTTAGAATTATAAAAAACTAATTAATTCTTATACTTAAATTATATAGGTTTAATAGTTTATAAATTTTTATTTTCTAATTTAAATTAAACTTAAGTATAGTTATAAAGCTTTTCTTAAAGAGTTTTATAAGGCAAAGTTAAGAAGTTATTTCTACTTATATAGTTTATATTTATAAAGCTAAGAATAACTAAGTTTAGTAAAGCTTTATAAATATAATTACCTTAACTTATTATTATTTTCTAAGTCTAAGGCTTAGCCTTTATTATTAAGGCCTAATACTATTAAAGCTAGAAGTATATATTACTTATAATAAAAGGTTATTTAGTATTAAGATTTTTAAGAAAATTCTATATATGTTTTATCTTATTTTAAGTAATAATATTATATTAAAATAAAAGTTCTTCCTTACTTTTCTTTTAATTATATAAGGTAATAAAGGTCTTTACCTAAGCTTAAATACTAAAGTAAACCTTATAAGTAAAAATCTTTAGCTAATTCTTTTTATTAACTTTAAGGGTAGCTATTTTTTATTTAAACTTACTTAGTATATTAAAAATATTCTTCTTATTAAATTAAAGGTTAGCTTTATTTTAATTAAATATAATAAGGGTATGCTTTCTAAGTGTTTTACTTAATATTTTTATAAAGTTTAAGAAGTTTATCTCCTTAGGTAAGGGTATTAACCTAGGGTTTTTATTAAATATATTAGTAATATTAAACTTAGTAGGACTTCTTATTATATTTAAATTAATTAATTTTATATTAGGTAATATTACCTTAGGTATAATTAGTTTTTAAGGAGTCCTTTAATAATTTAAACTTAGATAACTAAGTTAGTATAAGTATATTCTAAGTGCTTTTAATATATAATAATTAGTAAGTAATATAAACTTTATAGTAAAAGTAACTAAAGCTAATAAAAGTTTATTTAATTATTTAATGCCTAGCCTAGTAAATTTAAAGGTAGGACCCTAATTATATATACTATAACTAAGTAAAACACTAGTTAGTAAAAGGCTTCTTATTAGTATATAAAAGAGTCTAATAACTATAATAATAAGTATAAAGCTAATTTACTCCTTTAATACTAATTAATTAATATAATTCTAGTAGTAAGGTAGTAGTATAACTTTTTTTAGCCTAGTATCTTTAGGCTAAAGCAAATAACTTATATTTACCTAGTAAAAGTTATTTTTTTATATATTTATATTAAGATTAATTAATCTTTTAATTTTCTTTAAGAAAAGCTTTACTATATAGTGTCAGGACCAGAAAGCCACGAGGTTGCCTCAGGCCAACAGGATCCATTTGCACGAGCAAGCCTCTATTAGGTTCGCGTTATATAACGAGGTTATTCGCCGCGTATAAGCGCTAGACTTATAGCAAGGTATAACTACTAGACTTATAGCAAGGACTAGAGGCATATAATACTTATAATTATATAAGCACAG
>SRQA01001269.1:0-11478 GCA_018360365.1 Claviceps citrina
ACTTTGGCCGGCACCACGTGCACCCGACGTCGGGCGCGCCCGAGGGCTTCCCCGAGGTGCACCTCGTGCACCGGGGCAAGCACGACGGCGGCGCGGCCGGGTTCTTCGCCGCGCACACCAGCTCCGTGGCGTGGCACTCGGACGTGTCGTACGAGGAGCAGCCGCCGGGGACGACGATGCTGTACCTGCTCAACAAGCCCGAGACGGGCGGCGACACGCTCTTCTGCGACGCCGCCCAGGCGTACCGCCGGCTGAGCCCGCTGTTCCGGGAGCGGCTGCACGGGCTGCGGGCCACGCACTCGGGCGTCGAGCAGGTCAACGCCGCGGCGGCGCAGAACAGCATCAAGCGGCGCGAGCCCGTCGTGCATGACCATCCGGTTGTGCGGACGCATCCCGCCACGGGCGAGAAGGCCCTCTTCGTCAACCCGCAGTGTACGTGGCTTTCCCGTTTTCAACCCTAACCCTACGCTTTTTTTTTTTTTTTTTTTTTTGCTCTTTGCTGACCCGCCCCAGTCACCCGCCACATTGTCGGCCTCAAGAAGGAAGAGTCCGACGCCATCCTCAAGTTCCTCTACGACCACATGGCCCTGGGCGCCGACTTCCACGCCCGCGTCAGGTGGGAGGACCGCACCGTCGTGCTGTGGGACAACCGCGTCACGCTGCACACGGCGCTGGTGGACTGGGAGGACGGCCAGCGGAGGCACCTGGCGCGCATCACGCCCCAGGCCGAGGTGCCGTACGAGACGCCCTTTGAGGGGTAAGACGGTAGGTAGACTGGCTGGAGGACGGGGGCTGTGTCGTTGGTTGTGTGTATGATGATGTAATGAAAGAGATGAGCGTTCGTGTCCGGGCCGTGTCGCGTGTCGCGTGTCGCGTGTCGCGTGTCGCGTGTCGCGTGTCGCGTGTCGCGTGTCGCGTGTCGCGTGCCATGTCATGTGTCATGTCCATGCGCACCAGTGACAGTGACCGACTGACACCACCAAAACCTTGTCGGCGGTTGCCGTTGCGTGCCCCAGAAATCAGCGAAATCAGAATAACCGGGCACCGTCCCCCACTTCCCTTTTGCATATTCATATCTCATTCTCTCGCACCTGGCAACTTGGCCAAAACCACCACCAACAAGCACACCGCTTCGGCTCGGCTCCTCTCTTCCTCCCCATCCCACTTCCAGACCAAAGCAAACCAGCAATCAGCATGTCCTGGAAAGCCAAGCTCAAGAACCTCCAGTCCGAGCTCGAGGGCATCGTCAAGCCCCGCCTCGGACACGCCCAACAACCGCATCCTCCTCCTCCTCCTCCTCCTCCTCCTCCACACCCGCAGCACCCGCAGTACCCACACGAGCATCACCACTCGCCTCATCCGCCGCCGCCGCCGATGCACACCCGGCCGCCGGCCCCGGCCTCGGCGCCGAGCCCGAGCTTCCACACCTACTGGGTCCCGCGCTTCTTCCCCGACGCGCCGCTCTCTGCCGAGTGGGATGCGAAGCTGGGCAACGGGCCCGACGGGTGGGGGAACCAGGAGCTGCAGCATTACACGGCTGGGCCGGAAAACGCATTCCAGTAACGTAGCTGCGCCAGGAAAAAAAAAATGCAGCACCGTATCATGAGGCTGACCACGACACCCAAACCAAAGCACCCCGACCGGCCAGCTCGTCATCCGCGCGCTCGCCAACAGCGCCGCCCATGACCCCCACCAGCGGTTCACGTCCGCCCGCCTCGTGAGCAGGGCCACGCTCGCCCGCGACGAGGGCGTCCTCACGGCCGTGCTCCTCTCCCCCTGCGCGGAGGGCATCTGGCCCGCCTTCTGGCTCCTCCCCCAGGAGCCCTTTTCCTGGCCCACGGACGGCGAGGTCGACATTGCCGAGACGTGGAACGGCGACCGCGAGAACAGGAGCTGTCTGCACTGGGGGCACCACCACGAGAAGCACAAGCATCGCGTCCTGGCGACCAAGATACCCGACATGCATGCCCGGCCCGTGCGCTATGACTTTGCGTGGCGGCAGCCCGGGGGGGTGGCCGGACAGGGCAGGATGGTCTGGTATATCGATGGGCGGGCCGTCATGAAGGCTGCTGTTCCGGAGGGGACGCGGCCGCTGCGGGACATGAGCGTGCTGCTCAACGTTGCCATGGGGGGCAGTGTTTGTGCGGGCAAGATCCCGAGCGATGGGCACTACGACATGGTTGTGCATGCCTTGTTTATGGCGAGCGAGCTGGAGCAGGGTGGGTGGCCGCGCTTTGAGGCCGATTGGGAGAGCCAGAGCACGCCGCATGGGAATCCTTATTGATTTGGGGGAGAGGAGCATGCTTGGTACTTGAGCCATGTAGAAAAAGACCTTGTTTACATTGAAAAAAGTCCCTTTCCTTCTCCATCACACATCACTCAAGCATATCCAGAAGACAGAGGAAAAGGATTCTTGATTCATGACTTGACTCTGTTGACCACAATCTTCTGCAAATCGTTGAACCAAACGTATCGACTAATAATCATGTACACATGCCTGTCCCAAGTGTACTGGCTGCCATGGCTGGCAAAAGCCCGTCTTGTCATGGTATATCTATGCCAAGTATTGGCAACAAGAGCCCGGGTGCTGTACTTGGGGTCCGCACCGCTGGACGGGAAGAAAGCCGCAGCCAGGATCCTCCACAAGAATGAGACCGCCGTCAGGGGAAGGTCCAGCAGGAAGGTATACTTTCTGGGCAGCGCCACCGAGACAACCATGTACGAGGCGGGTGCCTTTTCGTTTTCCGCAACGTATTGGCTGGCAAAATAAAAAGTTAGCTTTCTGCTCGCCCGCGGTGCGAACCGGGCCAGGGAGGCTTGCTAGGGAGGTTTGCTGAACTCACTTGACGGCCGAGCTCACGGCGCGGTGGTTGATGTGACCCGAAACACCGCCCTCGTCGAAAGTGATGATCTGTAGGGCGTCCCTCGGGGTGAGCCACTCGATGAGACAGTTGGGTTCATTTTCAAGACACATATGGACTTACGGCGTCAATGTTCCATTTTTCGATATACTCTTTCAGAATGGGCTTAATCTTGTTTTCGTCCCACCAGACCTTGGGATTGTCCTGTAGATCCGGGTGATCCAGCGCAACGCATCTCGACGTGTCCATGCCAAGAGCCTCGCACGAGCCCAGGAGCTCCTTCTTTCGCAGTTCGCCCAGGCCGTAGTTATTGCCTATGTGGAAAAAAGAACCCAAGAGAGGGGGCGCGGGGAACTGTCAGCAAGCCGTGTGAACTGAAAGGTGAAAAGACGGGCGCGCGGAGAGGGGAACGGTGACACACCTGTTGACATGACCACCAGGCCACCCTTCATGTTCTTGTTCCTGTCCAGAACGCCGAGTATGCTTGGCGAAAAGAAGAGGCACTCATCGTCGGGATGAGCCGTCACCACGAGGAGGTTTTTTGCCTTGAACAGCTCGGGGGGCAGCAGTCTGGCGTCACTGCCGAGCACGTACGCCAGAGTCCACTGCAGGAGGAGCGGGAGGACGAGAGCGAGGAGTGCGATGCGGATGAACCATCGCCGGCGGCGGGTGCGCGTGGCGACGAGCCAGTGACATGCCCTCGAGAGCGACTGCACTGCGTTGCTGAGCTTGCGCATCGTGGATGTCGATGATGTGGGACCGGCCGAGCAGACACAGGCGCAGGCGATGGTCGATTGTAATTTGTCGTGGGGGCAAAAGTCAAATGCCAGGTTTCCGAAGAGGCGACAGCCGCTAGGCCCGAATGCCGCAGCAAAGTTCGGCGCTTGGGCGCTCGGGGCAATTGTGTCGATGCGATGCAGCAGGTTCTGCGCCGTCACAAAGCGCTTGTCCGCAGGCTGCAGCCTGCAGCCCTGCCTGCCACGGTCCACTGGGGCAACTCATACAAAGAGGCGCAGCGCTCGGTGACCACTGACAACTGACAAGTGTCAAGGACGGCCCGTGCGACTGGATTGCACCCGTCAGCCATCACCAAGCCGTGGCTGCGAATCAGGGCGAAATGATGCTTGGCTCGGCGACTTCCCATCCAATCCATCCAATCCGTGCAATTGCGCGGCACGGCCACGGCCTGCCCTGCCTCAGCCCCAACGCCTCAATGCAAGCCCAGACCTGCCCAGACTCGTCCACGCGCCATACCCATTTTAGCGTCTCGGCGGTCTCGCACCGAGAAGGAGGTGAAGGAGGTACTTGGGTACCAGCCCATGCCCAGGTCCACCTGTCCTTCTTTCGCCTCTGATTGCTCCTTCTCCCACTGCCCCTTTCCACCTTTCCACTCTTTTTTTTTTTTATCCGCCCCGCTAATCTCTCGTGCCAGGACTACTCCGCCAGGTCCCCTTTTTCTTTCCTCGTTCCGCCCTCCATTTCTTTTGCGCACTCACGCTTTCCTTAACAGCAATACCTATCTTCTCAAGGACGCAGCCTGACACTCCTTTTCCTGACGACCCGATCTGAGCCACCTCCTAATCGTGTACCTAGCCTGGAAAATAATCATAGCCTACCGCGTCACTGCCCCTCCATCTCATCATTTGGGCCCGTCCAACGACCTCAGAGACCGGGCTGACGTCAATATGCCTGCGGCCGTCTGCCTTTGAACTTGATTGCTTCCTCCATGCTGGAGATAACTACAGACCTTCCTAGCGAACTCCTCGTTGGCTGCGTTGGCTTCAAACCCATCATCTCAGACGCTTGCGATTCAATTGCCACCGACTCGAGGCCAATAATCCGATCCTTGTCTGGTTGACAATTCTTGTCGCATTTACTGCGCCCGGGGAACGCTCAAGTAGCATTTTTCGGAGCCAGAAACATTGCCGTCGTCGCATTTATCCTCGCAAAACCGACCTCCAATTGTACGGATAATCTCAGCTGCTCCGATTGATTGCTACCGCTCTTCCACCCTGCTATCATAAACACCACAAGCGTCGAAGCGAAACTAGAGAATACGTCAAGACCAACAATCAGAGACGCAACTACACCATGCAGAAGTCCTATTATGCACGGAGCCAACACGGAGGGAGATCACGATTGATTCTTTGGATAACTCTTGCAATCCTGGGGCTTGGTTTCTGGCTTGCTCGCCATCTATTATATACAACGTGGACTCTTGCGGCCCTTCGCATATTCTGGCACGAAAATGCGTCGCAATTCATAATTTCGCAATCAAACGATAATTTCGATGTCACCTTTGCCAATTATAGCGCGAACCAAGTCAGCGCCGAACCCTTCCCAGACCTTGTCCCGCCCATCTTGCATCATATCGCCCTGGGTGACAATGAAGGTCGGTGGAAGACTCGATGGGGCGATACTGTACAGAGTTGCCTCGACATTCATCCCGGCTGGGAATCGCACATCTGGACGGATGAGAATGCCAGCAAGTTTGTCGCCGAAAAATTCCCTCAACTGAAATACCTCTGGGACAACTATCATTATCCAGTGGAAAGAATCGACGCTCTGCGGTATATGCTGTTGTATGAGTATGGGGGTGTGATTCTGGACATGGATCTGAAATGCAAGCGAGCTCTTGGACCGTTGCGACGATTCTCCTTTGTTGCCCCAGAGGCACACCCGACTGGCTTCTCTATTGGCTTCATGATGGCGAGCAAAGGCAACTCGTTTGTGGGCGACATTGTGCGCAACCTCACTGTCTACAACAAGCAGTGGCTCGGTTTGCCATACGCCACCGTCATGTTCAGTACCGGGTGCCATTTTGCGTCCGTGATTCACGTCTACGAATCAAATCGAACAGACCTCAAGATCTTGCCCGGGCCTCTGCACAGCTTGAACGGCAAGGTGTCGACGCCCATCTTTGACCACCTTGGCAGCTCGTCGTGGCACTCGTACGACGCAAAGCTAATTGTGACGATTGGAAGCCGGATTAACCTGATCATTTTCTTCTTCGTGGGAATTGCGCTGGCGCTGTTTTTGAGAAAGAAGTCGCTGTTCCGACGATTTTGATACCCCACGAGAATAAGCCTATAATAACACGGTTTGATCTGTCGAGAACACACAACGCTTTCCCGCTTTCCACAGGAGCGATGCTTTTTCTTCAGCACCCATTGCGCAGGGTTCTGGGACGGTCGAGTCAAGGTCATTTTTCCACGTGCATCTTGCCGCCTTTCCAAAGCACACATACACACACACGCGCGCGCACACACACACATATATATATAATGGCGGGTTTATTCTTGAGCGACAGTGTCTAGAACCCTAATGGGGCAATTTGTCCAAACTTTTAATATCGAAGTATTTATGCTTTGTGAAATGATGTCGGTGGGGAATTTGACCACCGAGACGACAGGTAGACATGGCGTTGATAGAGTATTTTACTTGTAAAAAAAATGAAATAAAAAATAAAAGTTATAATCCTGACTGGGAATGGCAACATTACGGTGTGCATGTTTGGTGTTTGGTTTGCGAAATTGATTGGTCCCAACTTCCAAGTTGCTAACCGGATATGGAGTAGACCCTTTGACATTCCAACCCCGTGGGGCCATTCCGTTGCCCTTGCCCGTCGACTTATCATCTTTCTGGTTGGCCGCGCTCTCCTGATGCAGGTCATGACGATGGAATTTACTCTGCCATATATCTGTCTCATCGAAAACCGAGTTTAAGACTCTCCTCTTCTCCCCGTACATCTTCTCGTTCATTCCCCCGTCACCTCCAATCTCGTCAGCGTCATTTGCCTGGTTCCGACGCGGTTCCTCTGCCTGGCCCATACGATCAAAATGCCAGGCCCATAGCCATCGTCAGCATTCATTTCTTTGCCGGACCTGATTTCTGAGCCGTACGCTGCTTCGACCGATTAGACGACCCTGGCGATCGAAACCATCATGCTACTGTCTCCTCGGTTTCTGCGGGTTCGACCTCGCGTTCTGCTCTGGAGCGGATGTGTGCTCTGCATCGTGCTGCTGATGCTCTTACCGGTCGCCAGGAGGGGCCCGCGGCTGTTGAGCAGGGAGATGATTGAGCGAAGATTTCCGAGGGCTTGGGAGCACATTCAGCAATCTAATCAGTCTGGGGGAGGTACGTTCAGAGCCTTCCTTTGCTCGGCAGCCGTCCACGCCTAGTGCTTGGGACTAAATGCGACGGCAACACGCAGCCTGGTACATCCCGCCGTCATGGCAGGGCACGCAACCCGCGCCCCGGACGATCCTCGAAGCCGCCCAGTTGGCCACCGACGCGGCCAAGCTAGCCACCCATCGGCAGATGGCCTATTCGAACATCCCGCTCATCGTGCATCAGAAATGGAACGA
Source organism: Claviceps citrina (assembly GCA_018360365.1). Lineage (NCBI taxonomy): Eukaryota > Fungi > Ascomycota > Sordariomycetes > Hypocreales > Clavicipitaceae > Claviceps > Claviceps citrina. The sequence continues at coordinate 7,229 of SRQA01001269.1, forward strand.
CAAGAACCTGACGCGGCTGAATGAGCATGTGCTGGGCTATGTCGAGAAGTGGCTCGAGTACAGCCTTCCTGATGCCAACGAAACGACTCGCGACATGGCGTATTTTTGGTGGGCGGATGATGGCGTGGCCATGTTGGTAGAGGACAAGGAGGGGCACTTTGTTGACGACTTTGGGACGCTGTTCTCGAGGGTGGAGAAGGTGGATATTTTTCGAGTCTTGGTGTGCAAGTGGTTTGGCGGGATTGTACGTCTCTGTTTTCGGCCTTATATTTGGGCTGCTACATGAAAGGATGCTACATGAAGAGACATTTGGAAGTGCTGACCTGCGCTGGCAGTACGGCGACGTTGACACTGAACCACTCAAACACCCCGCGAACTGGATTCGAAAAGAAGACATAGCAACGTGGGTCGACGACGAAACTGGCAGCTCTTATGGGCAACAAGACTTTCCCGCGACCGAGTCCACGGGGGCTGCGACCCAGGACCCGAGGCCTGTCAACCTGCTCTGGGGCTTGGAGGCCGATACCGACCCCAACACGGATCAGTACTGGCGCATGGGCTACAATTATCCCGTGCAGCTGACGAACTGGGCCATGGCCTCGGCCCGGCAGCACCCTGTCCTGTACCGGTTCATGGACCGGCTACAGGCCAAGCTGGAAGCCGAGAAGAAGCAAGAGGCGTCGTCGCAGCAGGTGACGAGTGGGGACCAGCGGAACAGGAAGGAGGAGCACGATCCGTTGACGCGCACGGGTCCTGCGGCCGTGACGGAGGCGACCATGGCGTGGCTCAAGAAGCAGGTCGGGCTGCGGTGGAACGCATTGACAGGGTTGCACGATGGTGGCAGGGCGAAGCTGGTGTCGGATGTGCTCATCCTGCCCATGACGGGCTTCAGGTAAGCCCAGAGCCCTGGGACACTTTGGTTTTGCTGAAACCTGTTTTTTTTTTTTTTTTTTTTTTTTTTATATGGCAGGATTCGCACAAGATGCGCACCGTGTAACTCTGCTTGCTGACTTGCTCCTTCACATCACACACGCTCTAGTCCCGGCCGCGGTAAATATGGCAACATGGGATCGAGACCCTACAGCGATCCAGACGCCCGACTGGCGCACCATGCGATGGGTTCGTGGCACAGGTTCGACCCCGCGGTTGAGTATGGCAAGTTTTGCAGGACCATGTTTGGCATGTGCAAGGAGTGGAGCAAGGTTCCATTCCATTCCAGGGCAAGCAAGGCCTCGTCTAAATGAAGAAGAAGAAGAAGAGGCGGAAGACGGAAGGAAAAAGGACAAAGGGGGAGAGGAGTGAAAGATAAAAAAAAAGAAAAAAGAAAGAAAGAAAAGAAGAAAAAGGGGGAGACAGCGAACTCAACATGAGCGATGAACTGGCCGGGCAGGCTTTGATTGTATTTTTTTTTTTGGAGGGACTGGTGTTGTCTTGGGTTTAAAGTGTATTGTATTGTATTCATAGTGTTTGGTCTAGACATAGAGCTTGTATCACTGGGTATTTTTTTTGGGTTGGGGGGAGGGGGGGGTTTCTGGATGGCTTGGGTTTTTTTGTATGCCAGTTTAACTGTTTGTCTAGGCATAAAAGCGAGAATACACGGAAAATACGCCTCCCAAGTTCACGAGCTCACAACACACGCCGCCTTCTCGGCCCCGGCGTCACAACGGTATAGTTGCAGGTGGGACAGTACGTCTTGTCATCGGGCGTGGCGGGATAGACGTCGATCCCATACGTGGCGTTGAGGCTCACGCGGCCGACGACGGCGCCCGTCTCGAGCCTGATCCACGTGTCGGCGGTCCAGTCCCCGGCGGCGAGGGCCGGGCCCGAGAGGCGGATCTGGCGCGCGCCGCGGATCCAGTTCCCGTAGCCGCCGTAGCCCGAGTGCTGGCCGAAGCAGAGGTTGAGGCCGTTGCCGGGGACGGGCACGCCGGGCACGGGACGGTCCCACCTGTAGCACCAGGTCGCGCCGTGGTCGTGCGCCGAGAACAGGCCGATGAGGCCCGGGGTGGTGGTGACGGCGCGCATGAAGGGGAGGTCCTGTCCGCCGTAGGGGCAGGGGTCGGGGTCGGAGTCGGTGCCGTCGGGACACCAGCCCTGGGCTTGGGCCGCGAGCGGGAAGTCGTCGTTGATGCCCGGCCGGAGGTTGGGGTGGATGGAGGACCGGCCGTGTTGCTGCTGGAGCGCGGCCGAGGCGTTGGTCGGGATGTGGACGAAGCCGAGCGAGGGGATGACGCGGCCGTGGCGGCGGCGCAGCCTCTCGCTCGTGTCCTGGAACCAGCGCACGACGGAGACGTCGACCCAGTCGGGCTGGCGGACGTGGGACGCGCTGGCGCCGGAGCCGGAGCCGGAGCCGGAGCCGGAGCCGGAGCCGGACTTCTCGCCGAAGTAGACGCCGCCTCGCGAGTCGAAGAACCAGAGGAGGAGCGCGGGCGGGCCGTCCGGCGTGGATGTCGATGTCGTGCCGGCGCTGCTCCTCCGGCGCGGGTGCGGGTGTGGGTACACGGCGAGGTAGTAGTTCGACACGCCGGCGTTGCGGCCCGGCACCATCGAGTCCGTCCTGCAGCCGGGGTGCGTCCTCTCGCGCGCGAGCATGTCCCGCGCCGAGAGGTTGAAGCCGTGGTCGTGGTTGCCGTACGTGGACGCCCAGGGGAGGCGGCGCCGCACGAGCGGGCCGACGATCTGGTCGACGTAGGCGGTGCTGTTCTCCAGGTAGGTGTTCTCGCCCGTGATGAGGTCGCCGTTGAGGACGACGAGGTTGGGCGCCTCGGCGTCGAGGACCTTGTTCAGGACCTGGACTGAGTTGATGTCTTGTTGGGGGCCCCATGAGTCCCAGGCATCTGGGGGGGGGGGGGTCGAACGAGTCAGTGGTGGGTATACGAAAAGGGGTCACGACGTGAAAACCTGCTTACTCTCTCCGAAATGCAGGTCCTCAAAAACGCTTATCCGAAAGGTGCCGTCCCGGTCAAAGGTCAGCGGCCCCGGCGAGCTTCTCCTGCCGTCACGGCCATGCTGCGGACCTTGGACCCTGAGCGGCGGCGGCGCCGTAACGGCCGATTGGGCCGACACGGCGGCGAGGACGGACAGCAGCAATGATGGCAGGACGGGGGTCAACATGGTGAGGGGTGGTGGTGACGGTCGAGGAAACATGATTCACGTATGGGGAAAGGGGGACATGAAAAAGAGGGAGGACCTGCGAGGGAGATGATTCTTTCTCTGCCGCCATAGCCCGTCGAAGTCGTGTTTCATCGTCATTCTCTCTGCAGCAAGGGTGTCTCCTTGAAAGGTGTCGCTATATGTTATGTTGTGCGAAGGATGCCATTGCCAGGTCACGACAGCAGGGTCAGGAGGCATCGACAGCGCTTCGTCCCGCATCATTCACCTCATCGCGGATGCTGGAGTCTACTGGGTGGGAAGTCCCGGACCTGCAGGAGCAAGGGGAGGGGAGAAAGGGTTCCCCAAGAGGAGTTGGTGGTTGCGGCGTACATCACGGCATGTGCCCATCTGATCGAGCTTGTGCAGGACGTGGAACCCGTGGGGGGTCGTCATTTGACGTGCGCTCGAATATTCCGTCGTCGCCGCGTCGTACCACATGGCTGGGATGTCTGTATCGGTGAGTGGGAATGCCTTCTCCTCTTGCAGAGAACCTGCCGAGGTGTATCTGATGGTGGAGGCATTCCAGCCAGATGGGACAATGTCTCATCCAAGTACGTTTAAAAAAAAAAGGCCACTCAGCATTTTGGCATCCCTTCAACCCATGGCAGAACAGGATGTCTCCGCGAACAAGCAAGTCATCGTTAAATTCTTTCTTTTTTTTTTTAAAAAAAAAAAAAAAAAAGCCGAGCGCATGTCCAGCCGCAGATTTCGCCACCCGTCAGTGTCAAGTCGGCTTTCGCGTCCATCCCGGACCGATCTCCCCATGCGGTTCCCATGCGGGCGGCCAACCCGAAACCCCAGTCACTGTCCGATGCGTTTTGTTTCGTGTGCTTCACTTCGAAAGAAGAACAAAGGCCGTGTGATGTGGCTGCCGGCCTCGTAACGTGATGCGTGCATCATGCGCGTCGGGCGTCAAGGGGCGCCCCCATGGCCGACGCTTCCGCCTCGCCTTTTCGGTGTCGTAACCTTTTCTTCGCCGACCCGCGCTTTTCGATCCATGATGGAAAGAAGCGGCCTCGGCGGAGAGAAGAAGAAAGGTATAAGAATCGAGCCTGGGTTGCATCACGAACGGGGGGGAGGGGGGGGGGGCATGTAAC
>SRQA01000127.1:0-35925 GCA_018360365.1 Claviceps citrina
AAAAAAAAAAAAAAAAAAAAAAAAAAAAAAAAAAAAACCGCCCGCAACGCCACGCTCATTACACATTACACCACACCTCCTTTCTCGCCTATCCAGTCCACTCCACCCCTCTCCGCTTCACCCCCCCCTTCCCCTTCCCCTTCCCCTTGCCCTTGCCCTTCCCCTGGTCCTTCCCCTTCCCCTCCTTCTCCTCCTCCTCCTTCTTATTCACAAACTCCCTCACCACATCCATCTTGAAGCAGGCATCGTTCTGAGGCGTCTTGTTGCCCAACACCCAGTTCAGTGCCCAGTGCGCGCGACCCCCGTACACGACCGGGCAAAGTTGGAAACGCTTCAGCACCTGCGGGGCATTGCCGCTCGGACGCGACAGCACGTCATCGTAGTAGCTGACAACGTTCATGACTTCGTCTCTGTCGAACGAGACGTACGGACCGGTCGAGTTCAGGACGGAGAAGATGGGCAGGGCCACGTTAGAGGCGGGGCTGGTGTAGAAGGCCATGCTCAGGGAGGTGTTTGGCTCTGCACAGAATTGTCCCGGAAAAAAAAAAAAAAAAAAAAAAAAAAAGGTCTGTTAGTTCAAGGAAAACGTGGAATGAGGGGGGAGGGGGGGAAACATGAGGTAGCAGAGGGGGGTGTGTGGTGTAGATGTGTGGCCCATACGTTTATGCGACCTAAATGTCAGCAAGCCAGGCATGCCACCCGGCCCTGCCTTCCCCCCCTCGGTCGTGTTGTGCGTGAAGGCGTCCTTTTTGTACTTGTCCTCGTCCCTCAGGACACACGCCGTCACGATTCCGTTGCCCACGCGGCAGGTGGTGAAGGAAAGGCCGTTGACTTTGTGGAATTTCGACTTGATGGTCAGGTAGAAGGGCTCGGACTCGACATCGTAGCCTGGGAGGAAGGCGGCGACGAGGCTGCCCGAGAAGAGGGGGGCGAACAAGGCGAGGAGAGAAGGCCTCATGGTTTGTTTGACCGGACCAGAATAGAATGAAAAAGAAAAAGAAAAAGAAACGAGACGAAAAGAGGGGGCAAAAAAGGCCTGTTGTGATTACAGATAGTAGGGGACTCCAAAGTTGCCTGTCTGGCCATCTGCGAGAGAGGGTGGCACACAGTCTTTTATATACACGAGATGCGGACACAAAAGACGACTACACCAGGAAGTAGGTACCTAGGCACGTAGGCAGGCATTGCATCTGCTTTAGACTCTTCCACCGTCTCGCCACGGCCTCCACATAATAGACGACCATCCACGACCATCCTTCGCCGAACGCCGACGCCGGACTTGACGCCGAGGTTTGGTCCCGCCCATTGACGTCGACTGCGAGGCGGCAAAGGGTGACTGGCTGACGCATTGTCGTGCGCTCTAGTGATAGTCGCCAGCGTCAACCCAGCCAGCACCAGACGGACCGGGTCCGTTTGCACAAAAACCCACGATATCAAGACCGCGCCGGAGGAAAGTGGCAATAGCGCCGAAGTAAGAACCAAAGCTTCCCACTTGGCTAGCACGCAAGTGAACCAACTAGCTCGGGCTGCATGGCGCAAACTCCAGAGAAAGAGAATCGGCCGAGTCTGGTCTTTTTCCCCCCCCATTTTTTCTATGACCGCGGCAATTAGACGGGAAAGCAACTCGACTTACATCGCACTGACCACCCCGTCCACCGCCAAATGCACGTCGCGGCCATTGTTCTCATCTTCGAGTCTCGACGAACGCAACGTCATCTACTAGGGTCCGGCTGCCCTGGCACTGCGGCAGTGGCTGCATGGGCGGCCGTCCAATAGATTGCGCTCCCGGCTGCCGAATGGGGTGAATCGAATCAGGGAACCAGACAGACGAGCCGAGCCAATCACCATGTCCATTACCTGAGCTAATCAGTCCCGCTAAGCCCCTTCTGGAGGACACCCCGGACGCTCAGCCCTTTGGCGGCGATTGAGTCAAACCTGCAACCTGGTGTATTATTGTTTTTAATCCTTTTTATTTTTCCAGCCTTTCTTGGGATCTTTTGGAACAAGCATTGATTCCGGTTTGGCCAAAGACTTGAAACCACACCACATGTCCACATGTTGTACTTGCAACGTAATGACACTACCTAGTGCCTTATTTAGTCTGGAATCATGTTGGCAGAACAGCACGACCTCCATCTCTCTTGTCCACAGGTATGTGTGAAATGAAATGGTATTGCCTCTTTGTTCGCTTGCGGCCCCGTCAGCACATCCAGCTCATGTACCTCCATGGAAGCACAATGCCGCTCAGCGCCGCCGTCACGCCCGTGAAGATGATCAGGGTCCCGTACCCGGATCCATATCCCCCCGGCGCCTCGCCCTTCCACGCCATGTGATCGGCGAGGGCTTGGCTGAGCGGACCGGACAGCACGCTCCCGACTCCCCTGCCGGAAGCCAGCACGGCGAGCACCATGACGGGATCAATGGCGTCGCAGGCGTAGGCCGACGAGATGTCCGTGTCGGTCGTGACCTGGCGCATGAGCCCCGTCCAGGCAGACGTGTAAGAGCCGGCAAACAGGCCGTAGCAGCTGCAGTACACCAGCAACCAGGGCAGGCTCGTGGCAAAGCCCCAGAGGAGCAGCGTCGAGACCGACGCCCCGACCGCGGCGAGGCACAGGCACGTGGTGGCGTGGAACTTATCGGAAAGCCATCCCATGGTCGGACACCCCACCGTCGAGGCAATGTTGAGGAGCAAAATCGTCGCCGCGGCCGGGAGGCCCCCCGCCCCGAGCACCGTCGACGCATACGTCGGCAGGTAGATGCTCGGCAGGAAGAAGCCCAGCGCCTGCACGACATTGGCCAGCTGGTGCAGCAGAAAGGTCCGGCTGAGCGTGAATCGGAAGTCAAACGGGTTGCGCTTGGTCTTGGAGAGCTGCGGCCGCAGGCGAGGTTTGACAAAGTACACCAGCGGCACGGTGATGGCCATGATGGCCACCGCGCAGATCCGCAGCGTGGTCCGGAATCCGACATTGTTGAGCATGTATTCGAGAAGGAAGGGGAGCACCGATCCGGACAGACCCGTGCCCGCCCACATGATGCCGTAGGCCATGCCCTTGCGCTTGTCGAACCATTCGTTGAGATAGGCTATGCACGGACAGTAGGAGAGAGAGCTTCCCACTGCGAAGAGGACGCCTTGCGTGGCAACCAGATGGGCCACCGTTGTTGAGAATGAGGCTGCCACGAGCGAAAGACACATGATGAAGACGCCGGCCAGCGGCGCCCACAGAGTGATGCGCGGACAAAGCCGTTGGATGCCCATCGTGAGGGGCATACCCAGGTACATGATGCCCTGGGGAACAAAGAAAAATCAGCCGACGAGAGCATGCTCGACGCAAGTATGGGAGGCGAACCTACCATCGCGCAGGTTTCGACGACAGGCAGCCCTGTTTGCCCGTTGAACGGCTCGTGCGTGCTATAATACGACTGGAATACGCCGTACGCTCCGGGAAACCCTAAGTGAAGATGCTCCCAGGAGAAAGCCACTTGTTCAGCGCGAGGACGTGAAGTCTCGTGGAACAACAAGAACAATAATCAACAAAAGCCACGTGGAGCGTACCTAGAGCCAGTCCCTCGATCAAGAACGAGGCACATAAGAACAACCACGCGTGGCTTCCGTGATCCACCGGCCGCAGAGTTACCTCGACCGTCTTCTTCAGCTCCTCCTTCTCCTCATCATCTGTGAATGAACATCGTGTTGCCATTCTTGATGAAAAACGTATCGATCCTCGGAATGGGTTTGACACGGAAGCAAACGCTGTTCTGATGCCAAGCAGACAGATAAAATCAAAAATCCTAAATTTTCATGTGTGACAACGTTGGCCGAACACGGCCTTGAGGGCCGGATGACGAGAGGCAAAAACGATATATCTAGAGAACAGCTTCTCTGGAAATGAGAAGAACCCCGTAGTTCTCTTTATGGACATGAGCTACCACGGAGCAGTCATGAGACTCCCCAACCTGGCTTCATGAGCAAACCCGGTTTGCTGCAAAGGAATGATGCCGGGACAGGCACCGCCGTGGTGCTCCATGACGCCAGGCTCGACTAAGCAAACGTCATCAGGTCTGGAATGAGAAGCTATGGCACCTCTGAGTTTCACGGAGTTGGCCACTTTGCGCATGAACGGCTTTCGAATCCTCATTGAAAGCTTCATGGCGGGAACGGACGCCGTCTTGCGGGGATTGAGCCAACCAAAGGCCTTTTCCGAGTCTGAAACAAGATGCTGCTATGCTTTTTATTTTTCTCTTTTCCTTCCAATTGTGACCAAGTTCTCCTTCTGATACAACGAATTGTGGTCAGCATGTTGAGATGCCGCTTCACCATCGTCTTCCTGTCTATTGTTGCACCTATGCCCGTCAATGATCCCCAAATACACTTGATGATTTGATATCGTGTGTGCCTGAAGCAAACTCGTACCGCTATTGAAGCTCTTCCTGACAGATACAAAGAGTGGCAAGCTCGCCGCCGTGATGGTTTACTATCATCTCTGCTGGCTCAACACAGATGGCACACATGATCCAACAAAGCATGACCACCTGCGATAGCTGCGCGAGGCTATATGGCTGGGACCTTCTCAAAAACATTCCTGCATTTGTCTTGCTCGTGGTTCCGATCGTGTCTTACTTCCAACATGCCAGGAAGAATATGCGTTCGATGGGGAAGATGCACGTTTGGCAGGATGCCGGCACCCACAACTGAGTTGAGACAGCGTCTTGGAAAGGAATTCCTGCAGATGATAGATTATCAGTGCTTGCCACTTGATGCATTGCAAAAGTCTGCCACACAGGATGTAGAAAAGAACGAAAAACGAAACCCATTACGTGTCGTGAGCAAGTGTGGATGCGTGATCAGAGAAAGCGGCGCTTTGCGTCATCTGCCACAGCTAGGGAAGGTGGGAGGGGCTTAGCTTCCCGTTCTGCCTCTCGAAATAACATCTAATAAGACAGTCCTGCAGAGACGCACATTCTCTTAGAATTATGCGGTGTTAGATTCTGCTGTGTAAAAAAGATAAGCCCCTGGTGATCAAGACCTTCGTCGATCAGGTCCCTTGATCGATTCTGGAGATGTCAACCAGGATCTTGGTCATGAATTTATAAATTGAGGAAATCGTACGCACATGAAAGTACTCATAGTGTGGAAGCATGTTTATTCCCAAGCACTCGGCCGCTTATCCTGCACCTATTATGTCGATAAACCCAGCCAGCTGGCATGCGGTACATCAGTATTTTCTTGATTTGATGGCCCGTATCGCCTTTCTTCCGTGGCCAGGTCGGCTTTGGTTCTAATTGTCTCATCCGTTGCGCAAAGCAATTGTGACGGCCACTAGGTACTCATGATGGTCTCAGCATCGTTACTTGGGCAGCACAAGTTCGCGGGCTTTGGCTTGCTCGGGGTATTTTTATCCCAGCACTGCCTACCCTCCTGTCACCACAAGTCCGGTTACGTGGCGTAGCATCCTGCAAAAGGCTGCTGTATCCTAGAATGCTCTTCAGAGCTCAGATAAGCAGACGACTGGAAGGACAAAGAGCTCCAGCATCCTGGGATGCAACCTCAGCTGGCCAATCACCTCCTGATCCATCATAAAAGCACCCATTTCCCTCTTCCCTCCCCCTCTCTTCTCAGAATGAAGACCTACCCGACGGAACAGCATAATAGGAAGAAAAGGGGCAAAAGAAGGTTTGTGTGAAACGAAACCAAACGCCGCAGTAAAACATGCATTCTTCTACCATTCTCTCAATCGCTCTCGCCGTTCACGGCGTTGCGAAGGCGCAACAGGTATGGCACACACCACCATTTAAAAAAAAATCCCGCATCACCCCTCGTTGGAGGCACTGACTTGGCGCGATCTCAAGATTTCCTACAATGGGGGAGACGGGACAGACGAGACACTTGTTGGTGTCGGGTATCGGTGCTACGAGTATTTGTGAGGATGGAACTTTTTTTTCCTGGTCTAGAAATGGGCAGTATTCTGACAGGTCTTGTGATTGTAGCGGCAAGGTGAAGCATGTTGATGCGCAGCAGGGTGTTGAGGCCGTTTTCTACAAGTAAGTTGCACTGCCAACCTCTTTCTCTTCTCTCTCTTCCTTTCTTTTTCTCTTCTCCTATCTTTTTCTTTCTTGATTCGTGCTTTAAACGCAAAGCACAAGAGATGACTGACCGCTGTGAAAACAATCCAAAAAAAAAAAAACAGCCAACCCTATTGCGAAGGAACCAGGGAAGTATCAGCCTGGGGCTCGACGACCCTTGCAAACACGTTTTACTTTCAATCCATCCAGTTAAGGCAGCATGTGCCCTAGGGTGTGAGGGCGAACCGAGCCTATGTAGTCAAGGCAAGGCAGATTTCAGAAATAAAAGGGGGCAATCGGACTTGAGATTCCTAGACTGGTTTAGAATCGACTCATGTGAAATATCAGCAGACCTCATCTCGTTATGTTGAGGTTTCACTTCAACTCCATGACCCCAAACGCCCTATCCAAGTGCGCGCCCGGATCATTCTCCAAGATGGTTTCCTTGCCCCCGTCTACTGTCGTCGGGCGCGCGGCTTCTTCTGAAGGCGCTTTTTGTTCCGACATCCTTTGTGGCTCCAGCAACCTCGATTCGCTATCCAGCCAGCCGGGCGCCACTCTTCTCTTCTCAGCCAGATCGCGCTGTCTGAGGCGCTCGTCGAATTCCTCCAGCTCTTTTTCCGCATTCTGCTGAAGATCCGTAATATGAGCGAGCAAGGCACGGCATGATTCTTTGATGTCGTCGGGGTGAGCGGCATGTCCGGAGCCCGATACAATAAATCGCGGCTTCGGCTGATGCGACGCGCCGTCAGATGATGTCGGGATGCCCATTGCCGAGGCTGGTATATTGGACGGCATTGTTTTGTAGTTGTACGAGAGCGTCGCGGCAGCGGGTAGGGATATGAAGGGGGAGACGGTCAACGGGACCTGCTCGAGCAAGGGATGAGGCCCTAAATCTCCCTGTCAATTCTGGGGGTTCTCATGTTTTTGCTAAGACTTTCGTTTCGGAAATGGTTCTCGTACGGCTGTTGTGCATTGCTTCACTTTGGGGTGGGGGTAGGGTCTTGGAATGGACTCTCGACTCAAGAGGAAGGTGGCGAGGTTGTGATTGGGGGGCAAGTATCGGATAGGTATCTAGGGCTTGTCGGGTTTTGCAGGTCAACTTGGGGGAAATGGATTGAAATTGAAGCGAGCAGAGATGGTGTGGACGAAACCAAGCATGGTTTTGGTCCGACTCTTGTCCGAGGACGTATGCGGAGAGACGTCAGCGCCCCACCAGTGACCACCAAGTCTTTCGCGATAAGATAAAGCAGCCAGACGCGTTTTGCTGGTGTTTGTGGATCTGCATCGCAAAGTCGGAACCATCTGGGACAAGGCGGACAGTTCCAGCTCCCCAACACGCCCTACACGCCTATCGCCATGCTTCCTACGACTATCCGATCCCCTCCTTCTTTGGACGACTACGTCTGCCTCGCCCAATACCAGTCTCAGACCCCAGAGTCGTTCAGCGACGGGAAGCCTGTGCTGCATCTCCACCTTGAAGAAGCTCGCGCGTCCATCCCCAAGTCACAATGCGGCACATTGGCCATTTTTCCAGCTGATTCGCCTGCGTCCGATGCCCCCGAGGCGGCGTGCACAAATGGCGACGGCGAGCAGATCGTCGAGCAAGCGGTCGACGTCTTTGTCAACTCAGAGTACGATTGACCTTTGTCCTTCCCAGGCATCAGCTGCCGCGGCTGAGATGATTTCACCTTTCAGTTTCACACCCTTCTTTCATTTTTTTTTTCTTCTTTTTTTTTTCGAAGCACCTAATCAGAACCCACAGGAATTTCACAGTCTTTAGCCAAAAAAACGAATCTGGCGTCTCGATACCCTATCCGTCTATTTCGATCCACGCGGTCAAGCAGGTCCCCGGGCAGGCCGGCGGCGCGAGCAAATCCTCCATCTGGATGCAACTCGAGTTCTCCGATGGAGGTGCCGACGATGACGATTTCAACACTGTGGAACTGACTATCTCGCCCGCGGACGCGGCGGATGCACAGAAATTGTACGACGCGATTGCCAATTGCTCCAACTTGCATCCCGATCCCGCCCAAGGCAATGAGGAGGAAGAGGACGACTACGATCGCATCGTGTTCGAGAGCAATGCCGAGGGCGGCGAGGCCGTGGAAGGTTTTACGGGTGTTTTGCGCGGCGCCACGGACGGAGGTCTGCCTCCGCCGCTGCCGGGCAGTGGCGGGTGGATCACGGCCGACAATCTGCACGAGTATTTCGACGGGGATGGGAACTGGATTGGTGATGGTGGTGGTGACGAGAGCGGCATGGAAGGTGAAGGTGAAGGTGAAGAGCTTGGTGATGGGGCAAAAAGGACGAGACTACGCGATGAGGTTGATGGGGGGGGGATCAATGGCGATGAGGACTCGGAGAGCAAGAGACCACGCGTTGCGTAGTTTGGCGGAGAGGTGCAGTACAAGAAATGATTGAATACACATGCATTTCGTCCGTCGTGCCGGGTCTTTGATCGTCGGCGTTTCAGAGTGGGTTTTTCTATTCAATACTCTCTGATACTCTCTGCTCGGAAACTGGCTACCATTGGGCTGATTTGATGTCTCAGATCTCGGGACTTTCTCTGGTCATTTTTCTTTTTCTGATCCCAGCCCCAGATGTTTTCTCCGCGGCGGGCATTTTGCCATTTCTCCGATTGGCCAAACGCTCGAGTTGCTTATGAAAAGCAGGGAAAGATGTCATCGATCGAATTTTGCAAAGTTTGGTGGCGAGGTGTCCGAACTCCCAGTCAATGGCAGCTCACATTTCTGTCTGGTTCACTAGGTAGTATTGCTCTCCTTCACCCTCTCCACCGTCTTTCGAAACGCTCCTTCTTCGGCACTCCATCGACTTCTGCTTGCCCTCCTGCTTGCCCTCCTGGTTGAGCCCATCCTCCACCAATCCGCCATCCCCGGCCCCCTGGGTACCTGCAAGATGCGGCATCTCCATCTCTCACGCCTCCTCGCCCTGTCGACCCTGACGGCGGCCAACCCCGTCGTCCACGACGCCAAACAGCAGGTCACGTACCACGGCCTGCACCGCAACGGCATCGAAGTCTTCCTCAACATCCCCTACGGCCAGGACACCGGCGGCCGCAACCGCTTCAGGCCCCCCCGCGCGCACATCCCAGCGCGAGGAAGCTCCGTCAACGCCACGGCCTACGGACCTGCGTGCCCCCAGGCGCTGGGACTGTGGGCGCCGCCCATCGCCCTTGATCCCATCACGCGCATCTCCGAGGACTGCCTGAACCTCAATGTGGCGAGGCCGAGGCGCACGCGGGAGGCCACGGCCAGGCTGCTGCCCGTCCTTGTGTACATCCACGGCGGGAGCTTCTGGGCGGGCTCGAATGAGGAGAGCACGATACGGCCGGACGGCATGATATTGGAGAGCGTGGAGAATGGCTTGCCTGTCATGCACGTGGCGATGAATTACCGCCTGGGCTGTGAGTATGACGCACTCCCTTTTCAAAAGAAATCGAGAGGAAGAAGAAGAAGAGGAAGGCCAACAAAGAAAAAGAAAGGAAAGGGAAAGCTGCTGACTTGAACCCTTCAGTCTTTGGGTTTGCGCAATCTGACGCTCTTCAGAAAGAGGGCTCTGAGAATGCCGGACTGAGAGATCAGCGCCTTGCGCTCGAATGGGTTCGCGACAACATCGCCTCCTTTGGTGGCGATCCCAGCAGGGTCACTATATTTGGTCAATCGTCGGGAGGTAAAGAACGCCACGTCTTCTTCCATCTTGGCTCTTTTGCCAGATGGAGTGTTTTTATTTCATTTTATTTTTTCGGAACTCATACCTTCTCAACCCTCACAATGCTGACTTGAAACATCAAACAAGGCCTCTCGGTGGGCATGCACATCATGGCCTACGGCGGCACCAAACCCGCCCCCTTCCAGCAAGCCATCGCGGAGAGCCAAAGCCTCGAGCCCGGCATCACCGGCAGCTTCACGCTCAACGCCATGAGACGCCTCGTGGACCACGTCGGCTGCGGCCAAGCGACGGGCCTGCACTCGGGGGAAACGGTGCAGTGCCTTCGGGGCCTCGACGCAGGCACGCTGCTCAATGCCTCCATCGCCACGTACGCGAGCGACATTGCGCACAACATTGGCGACATCTGGCTGCCGGTCGTGGACGGCGACTTTCTACCCGCGGCGCCGTCGACGCTGGTGCGGGAGCATCGCTTCGCCGACGTGACCGCCATGATGGGCTGGTGCGACGACGACGTGACCTTCTTCACGGACCAGAACATCGCCACGGCGGGCGACACCCGCGGCTTCATCTCGTCGTACGCGCCGAGCCTCTCCGGCGACACGCTGGACAAACTCCTCGCCCTGTACCACCCCGGTTCGCCCGAGTTCTCGCCCAACAGGGCGGCCAACCTCTCTGCCGAGTTCTACCGAGCCGCGCGCATATTTAGAGACATCCTCATGGTGTGCCTGCCCGCCGGGTATGCGGAGCAGATGGCCGCCGCCGGCAACACGGTCTACCTGTATGACTGGAACCAGACCGTGCTGGATCCGTACCTGACGCAAGTCTCCAAACGGCCCGGCATGGGCGTCATCCACACCTCCGAATTCGCCTACATATTCGGGAATCTCTCGCACTACGACACGGGGGCCTACGTCTTTGGGCCCAGCCCGTCCGACTATGCCCTCGCGACGAGGGGGTCGCGCTCGTGGTCCACCTTTGCGAGTACCGGGCAGCCGGGTCTCGCCGGCCACGACACCTTCCAGCGCTTCAAGCCCGCGTTTGTGGCAGACGAGGCCGGCATGCATGTGTTTGTCGTGGGCGGTCCAAACGAGGGGCCCTCGCCCGTGGAATGGCCGGGGGCGCAGGTGGCGCTCAGGCGGCAGAGGTTGCGAGAGAGATGTGGATTGATCAACTCGGCTGAGTTCATTGAACAATTACGGTATTAGCTACTAGGTAGGCACCTCTGCGGGACCCCGGGGTTGGATAATGTACAAAGGCTTCATGTGGATCGTGGATAGAAAAAGACATAGGAAAGGGGAATGTTCCCAAGGACAAGAAGAAAAAAAAGAAAGACAAAAAGGTAATACAAGTCGTTTGAAACGACGACAGGACGACCACCCAATTCAACGAAGTCTTCCCATCCTCCTCCTCCTCCCTCACTTACTCACTTTTTCTCACTCCCCTTCTCTCGCGCTACACCTCCCCGCCCCCACCTTCTTCCTCTCTTTCTCTCTCTTTTCTGGGTAAAGCGTTCTGCGCCCACGTTCATTTCGACACAGGAGTCCACCCTCGTCGGCGTGTCTTCACATCCTCAACATCCTCTTCCGCGCCTCCCGCGCCTCCCTCACCGGCGACGGCAGCAGAAACCCCTCACTGTCATACATTCCCAGGCTCTCGGCGCTCTCGCGGCAACCAGCAGCCTTTCTGTCCTGGGACATCAGGGCCGCCACGGGACCCTGCGTGGGGGCCCTGCTGCCGCCGCGACAAGAGGGAGGCGGTTCGGCGGGCGGGAGGCCAGACTTAGTCTTGGACATGTGAGCAGCAGCATCACTGTGGGCTGCAGTACTCTGGGCGGCGACGTCTCTGGGCGAGGGGCCCGCAGGAGGTTGGCCGACTGGCCTCAGACGAGGTGGCCCCTCGCCCTGCACACCATCGTGACCCTGCTCGATGATCCCGAGCCCGTGGTTTTCCTTTGCGCACTCATTTATGGCGTCAGAGACAGGCTGGAGCCGCAGCCCGTGGCGCCTCCTGTTCGGCGCGCCCGCAGGGGCCGTCTTCCGCAGGCTCGTCATGGCCTTGTGCTGCTGCTCCTGCTGCGTGCTGCCCCAAAGCCTCCCCATGTTGAGGTAATGCTTTTTGCCAATGGCACCTGCTTGGGGTCCGGAGCGCGTGCCGTTGCCGCCGCTGCCGCCGAAAACAGCCGACAGGGTGGGCGAGACGGACGTCTCCGTCTCCGTCTCCGCAACGACGGTCGAGCCCATGGACGCGGTGCTGTACGAGGACACGATGCTGTTCATCCTCCGCAGCTCGCCGATTGTCGTGCTCAGCGCGGGCGCGTGGTGCGCGTCCCTGGCGAGGCTGAAGGAGCGGTTCGTGCCGCGGGGAGAGGCCGAGCCGCCGTTTGCTCTGGCACTGGCGGCAGTCGAGTAGTAGCAGGAGCTGGAGTCGGAGACTTGTCGCTGCGAAGAAGCGGAAGCACCGGCGCCGCGAACAGAAGACGGCCGCGGAGAGAGCGCGGTGGATGGGACTGACCCCCCGTCGGGACAAGTCAGCGTTGCTCGCGGCGGCTGGGGAAGAGCGCGCCCGTCGGCGCCTCGGCTGCCAGACAGCAGCAGCATGGCGAGGACTTGGGCCTCGCTCAAGGGAGACGACGACGACATGTCGACCCTCTGGCGCTCCTGTCGCTCCTGTCGCTCCTGTTGCCGCCTCTTGATGGGCGAGAGGCAGCTCGTGGAGGATGATCGACGGCCGTTCAGTGTCAGTGCCGCTCCCGCGACCCAGTCGGCCTTGGGGGTCTCGCAGGCAGGCAGCGTCGTGGCTTCAGAGTCTCGGCTGTGGACGGATGCCGAAGTGAAGCTCGACTCGGACGCACTGTGCGGCATGGCCTTGAGCTCTGGCTCTGCCCCGTGCCCAAGCTCGCCCTTGGGACGGACATGGCCGGACTGGTGGTGGCCGTGGCCCTGCCGTGGCGGCTGCAGGACGGGGTGCGTAGCCCGATGAACCGGGCTCACGCTCTTGCTCTTGCTCTTGCTCTTGCTCTTGGTACTCCCTGTCGGGCGAGGCCCTGCGGGTGGATGGTTGGGTAGGAGGAGGTGCCTGCACGGCCAGTGAGCCGGCCTGGTCTCGACAAAGGGATCGTCATCATCATCATCATCATCATCATCATCATCATCACCCTGAGCGTTCCCAAAGCGTCGCGCGAGATGTTCCCTCCTCGGACACCCCTCCTGCCCAGGGAGGCGGTGCTGCCTCTGCGCCTCTTCCTCCTCCCTCTCAGGCTCGCCCACGCTGTACAGCGTCGACAGCGAGCTGGAATGGTCGCTGCCGGCGGACGGTCTCCTCTCCGGGCTTCTGCCCGGCTTGGAGCCGCCGCACGGTGCGCTCCGCGGCAGACGAACTCGCTTCGGGCTCCGGCACGGCGTGAGAAGCGGACTCTCCAAGCCAGGACCGGCCGGGGGAAGGGCCTGGCTCCTCGGGCCCTGTGCCTGTCCCTGTGCCTGTGTCTGTGGTTCCCACCATTCCCGTCTACGGTGCCGGCTGGGGCTGGCCGTGCCGCTGGGCAGCTCGAGCCGCTCCCTGGCTTCGGCGATGAGGCTGTCCGCGGCGCTGCCCACCGACGTCACCGAAGCCTGCGCCGAGGAAGGCTGCATCATCATCATGATGCCGCCGCCGCCGCCGCCGCCGCCCTTGTGAGGACTGGGCGTCGTCCTGCCCTGCCCTCTCGCGCCGCCACGCGTCGAGCTGCTCGACCTCCGGCGGTGGCGTTGCTGTTGTTGTGTCGGCGACGCGGGCGGCGTCGTCTTCTTCCCGGGCGACCGGCTCGTCCCCTCCCGCAGCCTCTGGTCCGTCGAGCGAAGAATGTCCCGCAGCCCCAGATCTGCCATGGTCGTGGCCATGGTCGTGGCCATGGTCGTGGCCATGGTCGTGGTCGTGGTCGTGCTCGTGCTCGAGCTCGAGCTCGCGGTGGACGGCCGGAGGTGCGCCTGGGCGGGAACCCGCACCGAGGCCGACTGCCGCTCCCGAGGCGCGTCGTCGTCCTGAGATGCAGATGCGGATGCGGTATTTGCGAGACTGGGCTTCGTGGGACTGCTCTGACGAGAAGAGGCGTTGCCGTTGCCGTTGCCGTTGCCGTCGCCGTCGCGTCGCCTCTGCGCGACGAGGTCTTGCTGACGCGGCTGTTGCGGACCACGATACGGGTTCCCGTACAGCTGCTGCTGTCTCTTCCGGTACTCCTCATAGAACGGCTGCCGCGGATGCTGCGCCGCTCCTCCTCGCTCCGCAGCACCCACCGGATCCAGACCCAGCCCCGTCGGCGCTCCCCGTGCAGCAAAAAACCACCCATCACCACCACCACCAAACCAGGCCTCGGCCTGCGCGTCCGCCCCCTTCGCCAGCCGCCCCCGATTCGGAACCTTTGCCTCCCCGCCCTCGTCCCAGCCCTGTCCGTCCGCCGCCGGCGCACACACCCCCTCCCTCCTCCTCCGTTTCTTGCTCGGCGTTGACTGGAAGATGCTCAAGCTGCTGTAGGACGGCATCGGCGGCAGCGGCACAATCGGCGGCAGCATGAAGGACGAGAACCGGCTGGAGAACCGGCCCGACAGGCCGCCGCTGCTCGGGGCCGATTCCGCCATCAGCAACGGCCGCTTCGTTAGCCGGGTTGTCGAGTTGGCGTCCGTGACGGCGTAGACCCTCCGCGCTGAGGCCGACGCCGCCGCCGAAGCTGACGATGACGACAACGACGACAACGACGACGACGTCCCTCTCTGCCGCCTCTTGACCACCCACGCCATCAGCAGCCCGATGCTCGTGAACAAGAATGCACCTCCGCAGATGGCAATGGCGAGCAACAGGCCCAGGCTCAGTTCACCGCCTCCCCCTTCCACCTCCACCTCTGCATCTCGCCTCATCTTTGCCAATGGCTCCATTCGCTTGCCTGCCTGCTTGCCTGCTTGCTGCTGCTTGCCTGCTTGCTGACGCACACAGCCTCACTGCTATTCAGCACAAGTCAGTCAGCAGTGGCATGTGTGCTGGGCCAATTTTTCTTTTTATCTCTATTTTTAGTCTTTATTCTCTCGTCCCTCTCTTCACTCGGCTGCTTCGACTCCGCGTCCTTCTCGCGTCGATGCCTCTTCCACCCCCCTTTCAGAAGAATCTAGTCCTCCTGGCAGTGTAGCGGTAGCGGTAGCGGTAGCGGTAGTGGACAGATCAGTCAGTCGTTCGGGGTTCGCAAAAAGAAGAAAGAAAAACAAAAAAAAAGACAATGTGAGAGTCAAAAGGGGGGGGGGGGGGGGGGGGTTCGAAAAACGACGACAGCGCACATATGGCACTTCCACATCCCTTGGCAGGGAAACAAGGGAAAAAGATAAAAAAAACAATGAAAAGAAAAAAAAAAACAATTCATCTCGGCCATGGTGGTGGTGGTGGTGGTGGTGGGTTGGGCGCCAAGTCTTACGACAATATGCAACATGTCGATGGAATGCGTCGCCAATGTGACCTCATTCCAGCTGTTGAACACCACACGACTCAAGTGTGCAACGAGGAACGAACGGCCTGTGCCCTGTGCGTGCACGCTCATTGAATATTGAACTCGAGTTGGTTGGCGAGGAGAGAAACAGTAGGAGCATGCATCGACTCGGCGCTGCGCTTGATCAGCAGCACCCACCAACTTGCCATCAAAAGGTTGGCTCATCGTTTTGTGCAGTTGGTCTTGTTTTTTTTTTTCAGTCTCGTGGTGAATGCGGCATCGCCGCCGTGTCTCATCCACCCCCTGCATGAATGAGACGCGGGACTCTTGGTACCTGACAGTTCTCGCATGCACCACATGAATTCCATGTCGATTTGGGCACGTTGCTCTATTTTGAAGCCCCCCTATAGGTACTAAAGAAAAAAAAAGTGTGTAGCATTTCTGCTCTATCAAGTGGGAAGAAAAGACAAAAAGAAGCCAGATATGCTAACAATCATGCAACTCGATTATGAGCCAATATCTCTGGAGCCCGCCGAGATGGCAAGAATGTCTCAACCCCACTTCCAAGAAAAGGTGAAGAACAAAAGACACATAAAATCAAATCAGCAACGATATTTGTCCATGCTTGCGTTTTCCCCCATCATTCACTCATAGGACCTTGCCGTGGTGGCCGTGAACGTGGTGGACCGCGTAGCGCCGGTGTTGATGTTGAACGGCTGGTGCACTCGTAGCTTGGCACCCGCAGTCCTTGAACTCTGTGACAACTTTCTCTACGCAGATGATCTCCGTGACCATGTTACCGTTGGTCACGTACTGAATGCCGCAGTCACCCGGCGCAGCAGCGGGCGGAGGAACGGTCGTTGATGATACAGCGTCGGCAGGCTGGGTGGATGGCTGGGTGGTTGTAGGGGTAGCTGACGAAGGCTTTACCTCCTTGAAAGCCTGCCCAGGCAAGAGTGACGCCATATTAGCCGGCTTCTCGCCAGGACGATAGGGGAGTGCTGGAGGCGGCGCGACAGTGGCGGGAGCCGAAGGAACGGGCATGTTGCCTGCACCGTGGTTAACTGGCATACCACCGACGCTCATACCACCAGGCAGCATCGGCATGGGTCCAAGAACGTTCTCCTTGGCCAAGACCGGGGACATGGTGTTATTCTCCCACTTGCACGAGACGGCCTCATCGTGATCCACGACGGTGAAGAGAGGGCAATCTTCGATACGGCCAGAAGGGTTGGTGCAAGTATTGATGGCCTGCTGAAGGAATTCGGGTTCCCAACCGGTGACGAAATCGCCATGATAGCCAAAGCCTGACCATGTCAGCACGCTTCCGAAAGTGAAGGGGCCAATGTTGTCTGGTTTCCCTCGTTGCATCATTGTTCGACTCACCAGTAACATCGCCGTTAGAAAGAACGAAGCGGCCGCTGCGGTTGTTGAATGCAGCAGTATCCCAGATGACCTCGTACAACAAGCTTGGCACTCGCACAGGATGAGTCTCGGGGCAATTTCCGGTAATGACTAGATCAGGAAAGGCCACATGATCTTTATGGTTCTTGCTGTCCAAGTCCTTGCCATTCCAGCAGGACGGAAACATGAGTTCGAATCGCAAGCCGTCTGCGCAGTTCTCATCGATAAAAGCCTTGTCGGGAAGCATATGGCGGTACAAGGTGCCTTCGGGGGGCTTGGCGTAGTTCAAGCAGTTGAATCCCACAGCACGCTGCTCCAAGTCACTCTGAGAGGTCTGGCCGAGAGAAGCCCACAGCGACTTGGGCGGATCGGGCTGGCTTGGGTCACCGACAGTGTATGTCCGTCGAGTATTGTTTCCCGCAATCATTGAGAAGCCCTTGGGGAAAGCCGTAACCTTGTCTCCAAAGAGAAGGTAGTACCTAATCAAGATTCAATACACTTGATCTAGCCGGGAGGGGCCAAATGACCAGGAGTAGACTCTGCTTACGACAACATGCCGCCAACTTGAGGGACGGCCTCGATTTGGCCGGTGGTGGCGTCTTCAAAGAAAGCTGCCGGGTGCCAGTAGCCAGACTTGTCCTCCTTTACTCGGCATGACGTGCACTGCCCATTTAGGAGCTCATCAGTGCTGGAGCTGTCAGAGAAAGCTGCGAGTCACAAGTCATGTTAGCAGAATGTCGACCAAATCAAGCCTTTGTGGTTTGGCGTTTGCGGCACAGCAACGACACGGGACAACGCCATGCTTGCTACACCACGTATCCTCTGCCTGCTTGGTAACAAAAACTACATACCGGAAGATCCATGAATCGCGTGCGCATGTGCAGAGATAGATTTGTAATTGACGAGGGGGTCCAACCGCGCGACGCCGAGACGGCCAGGACACTCCATACGCCAGAAGGCATGGGCGCCTGCGATGAGGCCAGCAGACAAGGCCACGGACTTGAGCATCGTGGAGAAGCGGCTCGCAGCAATGAACGTGAGAGGTGCGGGCTCGGTATTTCTTGCAAAGAAGTTGTTATATCAAAGGAGTGGATGGCGCAGCGAGGCTGTCTGTAAGAGAGAGTGTCAGTCAAGACTATTCGAGACTATGGCGTGGTCGAAGCAAGTGGCAATTCGAAGCGCAAGAATCGCCGCAGCATGGTTCGTCAAAAATAGCAGCCAAGGAGCAGACACAAGGGAAAGGACGACAGCAGCCGCGTCTGCCAACTCGTAAGCCAAGAGGTGTCGGAGGAAGGCGCGAGGGCCGACAATTGACAGCTTGTTGCAGGCAGGTGTCAGGCAGGTGTTGATTGCGGCGGCCTCGATAATTCAACTCTTCAGTTCATTCGTCTCCTCATTCCTCGATTGAACCCCTTCGTTTCAATTTTGGCTCTCGACGCCTAAATGTTCTCCAGTTTTGTTCTTTGGTTCCGACGTCCAGTGCACACAATGGATGGATACTAGCGTCTTCCGGCATACCGCGACTTTAGATTCCAATGAGACGCAATGCTTCAGGCTGTCTTATTCCATTTTCGAGTCCGCCTTGCGCGCGCAGATGGCAGGTTCCCAAGCCGCAGTTCCTTGGACTAGGTCTGGCGTTTCTAGCGAGCGCGGTTTTTGCGTTTTGTGCGTTTTGTCGGGCGCAGTCACGGGGTTGTCGGTGACTCGATTTTGGTCTTTTGCACATAGACTCCGGCTCCTCCGCGCTCACGGCGCCCGAAAAATGTGGCCAACTCACTTGAGCTTGGAAAATATGGGATGAGAAATTCCCCCATTCCTTGGACGGCGTGTGGGTGTCCAAATCGCAAGCGCAAGAATAAAGAACGACACATCAGTATTGTTGCTTACCTAAACAACTTTGATTCCAGATCACAAATGTCAAGAACAGAACGCAGAAGCCGTAAATCGGACAAAAAAGGAGTGTAGGAGACGACGGGCGTCAGGACAAATGGTTGAGGAAAAACCGGGAGAGGGAATGTTAGAAAGCTGAAAAGCCTCGCATGCTACGAAGGTCGAGAAAAAAACGCAGATCCTGGACGACAAAGGAGTGTGAGAGATGTGGGAAAGTGGAAAGGAAGACGCTCCATGGCATGGACGGCACGCACTGAAGTGGAAAACTCCAAATTTCGATGGCGGATCCAGTGGGGGATACCATCTGCTGACTAGGTACCTACCTAGGCAGTGCCTAATAGGCACTGACTTGTGTGGAAACCAGATGTCACGTCACACTGTCTCGGGAGCTCTTTCTTTTCGTCTGGGGTTACCGTTGGACGGAAGGCTCGTGTTGGGTGCCAGCACTGGACACCCAAATTCAGCAGATGAATAGTCATTTCCTTGTCCAACAGGTGCGCTGCGCTAGGCTGCTGCCCGCAGAGTCGTGAAACGGCATGCTTCAGCCAAAGACAATGCGTCCGGTACCTGCAGGCTGCACAGCGCCATGTGTACGATAATGGATAAAGGACCACTGAGTCGACGACACAAGAGGGGCGGCAAAACGCATAACAGCAGCCACGGGAGGCTGGCAAATGAAAAAGGTATCCTTCCCAGGGGTATGGGCCGGATGGCATGGACGACACCCTGATTGGGTCAAGAATGGTCAGGGATGGTGCCGGCTGCAGCGCCTAACCGATGATAAGAATGAGCAGGGATCAATTTGGACGGACGGCGCGTGACGTTTGTTTTCCTCGCTGGAATCCAAGCTCAGACGAGAAAGGAATTTGACTGAATTCCCCTGCTACACATATCCCTACCCCATCCAGAAGAAAGTCTTTCTCACAAGGCCTCACGAGGGTGTAGGTCAGACGACGGACATGCCTTGGCTGGGCGGGATAATCATCATCCCGTCCTGTGGAGCACATATTGGGCACATATTTGCATAGTCGCAGACGGAGATCTGGCATGGGATAGGGGCCGTATGTCGACTCCCCAAAAGCGAAGGACAAGTCTTGGGCGGAATCCGCCCTGTCGTACCAGCCTGCGGCTCTCATTATCAGAAATTGCAGTCGGTCCATCGGTTGGCAGAGCCGCCTCAGCATGACGGCCGCGGCCAGAGGGCTGCTTGCCGTATGACGCAATAATGGAGTCTCGCCCCTGGCAAGCGTTTGTCTGATGGTGCCACGCATGTGTCATACGCGAGCACGAGCGTGTTGGTCCAACGGAAGCGGCACGTTTTGCAATGACATATGCATACATGCTGCAAGCCTGCAATCAATCACTTTGCCACCGGCCAACATTTCCGCACCGCGCGAATCGGGTCGTGGCTGCTTGGACCGGAACAAGTTCACAATGATGGACTGATATCAGGGGCTCAGAGGACGCGCGGTTCCACTCCTCTTCCCCGGACTTGAAACCGGTCTGAGACAGAATCAGTCCAAAGCAGCCAATCAGAGCGTCCCTGGCTCATTGCACTGGCGCCCGGCGAGAATCCGCGACAAAACGGTTGGCGCGCTCATCTTGAGTAAATTCCAATTTTTTTTTTTTTTTGAAAGCCAGCCCTCCCTGCTTGCGTGTTTGGTTACAAAACACGTTCTGGCTGGTGCTTTTGGAAACGACACTTCACGCCGCGTCGCCCGGCATCAACGTATTGCCACATGGGCACTGGTATCCTGGATGCATGCATTGTGTTGCTTGTGTTGCGCCTTGCTGCCACACAGATTGCCGCCTAGCCCTTGCGTCCATCATGCAATACGGAGTACGCCAGTAAACGAAATCATCAAAAAATAGCGCTCATCTGCCCCAGCGTTCGTATACGGCGTACGCGTCCAGAGAGGTTCCCGGGGGTGGGGGCGCCAGGCATCGGCAAGCTGGAGCCGGATGAAATTATGTGTGTGTATTTGGTATATGCGACGGAAGGGTCTCGTGTGTCTCTTGTTGACATTCTACGTAGACTAAGCCAGTCTCTAGGTGACCTTGGCAATCGCGACTAGTAGAAGACGCTATTTCACAGAAGGATCCAGCACGGTGGGCGAGCAAAAGGAAATCAAATTGCGTGAGTGATCAAGTGTCGCCTTTGCACGGAAGACCGGAGGACCACACAGCAGCTGCTTGGCAAGTCGCTCCTTTTCCATCGCCGCTCTGATCAGAGAAAGGTTGAGTGCTGACCACAGTGGCATTATCTCTGGACTGACTGTCTTGCTGAGATGAGCGTCAATTTGATGTCGAGCTTGTTTGCCGTAACTCCATGATTCAGCATCACAATTTCACCATCGACGAGAAATCATCGTCTCTTGAGTGATGGAAGTATAGGGTAGCTCTGCTGAAAAGGGGGAGTGCGGCATCGGGAACAAGACGCATTGTGCCGAGTACGTAAGCCACACGGCACATGGGTGCTGCACGGAGTGACGGAGAGTCTGAGACATTACGTCAAAAAAGATGTTGTTCACTACAGCTTGACCCAAACATGCATTGAGCAGCGAGCTTCCCGGTAATGATCGATGATAACGATACCCTCACCAACTCTCCACGATGGACGACCTCTCGGGCCTGGACTGGTCCCAACCGATGGGCTCGCAGCCCAAACCATCATACGGCCGAATGACATCAAACCCGTCGTTTCCTTCGCTACAGCCAACTCCATCGCCTCTTGCTTCGGGACACAGCACGCCTGCATCGCAGGGTGCTGGAATCGCCGCTTCCGCCCCTGCTCAAGCTGCCGCCAACCTGGCCCAGGATAGCTTCAGCAACCTGCTGAGCTTTGCTGGCCAGGCAAAGGCGAAACAGAGCCTCTCTCTCGCCGAGCGACAAGCACAACTCGCAGCGGAAAAGAGGAAGAAGGACGAAGAGAAGAGAAGACGGATAGACGAACAGTTTGGTAGCGCTCAACAGTGGGACATCCTGGGCATGCGGGCCTTTACGCCCAGTCCCGTCATTGTGGCTCCGGTCGGCGAATCAAAATGTTCACAAAATGATGATGAAGACGACTTGTTTGCGGCCTTCAATAAGGATACGAAAGTGGACAACTCAAGTCACTATCCGCCGCCCGAGCGGCAACAGTCGACCCCTGTTGAGGAGAGGAAGCGCCTGGACCTGAGTAATCCGAGCGCCTGGGATACTGCCGCGGCTGTTCCAACCAACCAAACCAACCTGAAAGTGAACAGCTTCGATGACGATGATGATCCGTTTGGATTGGGCGAGCTCAAGTCGAGCAGCCAGACTTCCAAGACAGCGACAGCGGCAGCCACACCAGCAGATGATGATGACTTTCTCGGAGACCTCGCAAAACCTGTCGAGGAGATTCGGATGAAACAGCAGCAGAAGCAGCAGCAGCAGCAAGGAAAACAAGCTGAGCCTGGAAAACCGATCGAAGTGGCCGATTCAAGCTCGTCCGAGGACGACTACCCAAGATCGAGAGCACGAGAGCAAGGACCCGGACGGGGTGGTGGCTCGTACAACGAACTCGATCGAGCTATTGCGCAACTCATAGACTATGGCTTCTCTCCCGAGGATGCCCGCAGAGGCCTCCGCCAGAGCGGCGCCGGACTCGATGTCCAGGCCGCGGCAAATTGGTTGCTGGATGATGCCCACAGAAAAGCCAGAGAAAAGGCTGCCGGTAAGGGCTCCTCCAAGGTGGCCGGTCGGGCGAACGAGCCGTCTGAGCTGCGCACAGCCGTGGGATCGTCCCAGAGGAGCGCAGACAATGACTTGGCAAAATCGGCTGCGGCTGTGGGCAGCAGCCTGTTCAAGACGGCAAACTCGCTCTGGAAAACAGGGCAGAAGAAGATGCAGCAAGCCGTGGCAGATTTTCAACAAGACGGAGGGGATGCAAGCCAACCAAGATGGATGCGCGATGCCGTAGAGGAAGGGCGAAACCAGAACACGGGACGCTCTCGCGTAGACGCCACCGAAGAAGCTCTCGCCCTTGAATCGGGGGGCCGACCAAGCCAGAGCCGAAACAGCAGTCGGCCGAGGGCAGATGCCAGAATCGGCCTGCAACAGTCGCGCACATCATCGCCAGCGGCGCCATCATCTGGTGTCCAGAGTCGCAACAGTTCCGTGCCTCGATGGCAACAACAACAACAGCAGCAACAAGTGGCACTCGGCCTGTTGGACGCTAGGTCTAGGTTGAGTCGGATGAAGGCAGACGATGACGACAGTTTCTCTAGCTACGTCAGCGCCAGTCGCAGAAAAAAGACGGCGCCGCCTCCATCCGAAATACCCAAGACTCAAGAAGCCGAACCGGATCTGCTGTTCGACACAGAAGCTCACAAGTCATCACGACCCATACCTGAAAGACCTGCACAACGACAGACACCGTCCCTCACAAGACAGCCCCAAGCAGGTCCGCCGAAGAAAAGCAGAAACACGACACCGACGCACCCTCGCCAGATCCCCCCGATCGACCCCGCCGTGTTGCAAGCGTCCACCAAGTACCGTCTCGAGGGCACGGCACATTTCAAGCGCGGAGACTACGCCACAGCTCAGTCTTCCTATTCTCGCTCATTATCCCTGATACCTGCCGGCCACCCACTCATGATCGTCCTGTTGACAAACCGTGCCCTTACATCTCTCAAGACGGGAGACATTGAGCAAGCATTGACAGATGCCGACGACGCCTTGAAGCTCATTGGTCCTGCAAACGGTAGGGGCGAGAGCGTAGCCGTCCAAGGAGAAGACGGCAAGGAAGAAGCCAGAGACATGGGGGGCCTGTACGGGAAAGCCCTGACTAGAAAGGCGGAAGCCTTGGAGCAACGGGAAAGATGGGCAGATGCGGGAGCGGTGTGGCAACAGTGCGTAGAGGCTGGAGTAGGCGGAGCAACGGCCATCAGGGGTCGTCAACGATGCCAGAACGCGCTGGCACCGAAACCA
Organism: Claviceps citrina; assembly: GCA_018360365.1. NCBI lineage: Eukaryota > Fungi > Ascomycota > Sordariomycetes > Hypocreales > Clavicipitaceae > Claviceps > Claviceps citrina. The sequence continues at coordinate 23,444 of SRQA01000127.1, forward strand.
AAGACGGCAGCCAAGCCCGCGAGGCCAAGAGCTTCCGCTGTTCCAGCAACGGCAGCTGGCCTGGCGCCGCAAAAGAGTTCAGAGGCTGTTACTCGGCTGCGCGAAGCAAACGAAGCCGCTGCTCGCGAAGATGACGAGAAGTTTGCTCTGTCGGAAAAGGTCGACGCAAAGGTGTCTGCCTGGCGAGATGGAAAGCGAGATAACCTGCGAGGCCTGATAGCCAGCCTGGACCAAGTGCTTTGGGAGAACAGCGGATGGAAGAAGGTTGGCTTGCACGAGCTGGTCATGGCCAACAAGGTCAAGATATCGTACATGAAGGCGATTGCCAAGACTCATCCAGACAAGGTACGCACTTTGAATCATGTATCATCATCATTATCATCTTTACTTGTTGCTGGGTTCTTCTTTCTTGTTACACCGCTACGCCGTCAAGGTGACGCTCCTCGAGACGCCCTCGCTAACAAGCCTGTCGTGACAGCTTCCTAGAGACGCCAACACTGAGGTACGGCTGGTTGCTGGGCTGGTTTTTGCGACTCTCAACGAAAGCTGGGACAAGTTCAAGGCGGACAACGGGATGTAGAGGACTACAGTCCTTGTTTGATGTAAGCATGATGAGGGCGAGTGAGCAGCACGAGATGCATCGCGGGCAACCAGGATACCAGGGCATCTGATCGAGGATGCAATCACCCACCTAGAGAAGTCGATCTCAAGAGTCGTAAAAAAAAAAAAACCCATTAGAAAACATGCACAAGCACAAGAGAAGGCATTACTCCTTGTACAAATACCAACGCGTGCCATGCAATAAGAAGAAACAAAACAACACAAAATAAATAAAAACCGGTTCATTGCAAACATGCCACATAACCAAGTAGTCGGGTCGATACCACGACACCACCACCCCCATTCCCCAGGTACAAAAAAAAACCAAGAAAAAAAACCCCCCAACTCCATCTACAAGCCCAGCATCCGCCTCACCCCATCCCGAACCTTCTTCTCATACTCGAACCTGCTCTCCCTCCACATCTTGGCGGCCTCCACATTGGCAGGGCTCTCGTCATTAGGCTCGGCAAGCATGCTCATGACGGATATGAGAATCTTCTCGACAGACTGGATGGGGGACCAGCGCTCCGAGGCGTGCTCGTAGTGGTTGGGGTCATCGCCGGGGGGATGCAGTATGGAGATGCACACAAGGCCGTTTTCGTAGACTATTTTTTTTTTTTTTTTTTTTTTTTTTTTGGTTTTATGTGTATAAACATTAGCATGGACTGGGTTTATCGTTGCGATGAGGACTTTTCCAAGTTGAGGGTTTGGGGGGGTGGGGGTTGCGCTCCCTCCATGAATGACATACCATTCGGATGCCACACCTCGGCCACGAACTTCATCGTCGGCGGCGCGAGCGGATAATCCTTGGGGAACTTGAGCTCGGCGGGGAAGACCCCCCCCTCGAAGGGCGTCCCCTCCGGGCCCTGGATGAGGCACTCCCAGTGGAGGAGGTCGTCTTCCGAGAGGGGGCCCGCGGTGATGCCCTCGGGGGGGTTGTTCGTCAGGGCGCGGTATTCCTGGAGGAGGCGGCGGTGGGCGGTGGATTGTGCCATGTTTGCATTGCGGTGCCGTTTTGTTGCGCGGCGGGAGTGAGTGATTGATTGATTGATGGTGGGATTTGGGGGATCGGAGGGGAGAGGAGCCCGGGGGAAGGCGGCGCGTTTGACGGGTTCGATCGGGAGGTCGGTGGTTGAGGCCAGACCTGGCTGTGCGGTTCTTGACTGTGGAAGGGGATTAAGGTGGGTATATAGTGGTGATTAAGGGCTACCACGCCAATGAGTTCCTGCATCTGGGACTGTAGCTTCATCCGGTGTGGTGTAGTGGCTATCATACTGCGCTTTCATGGCTGTGCCTGGAGACCCGCAGGGATCGGGGTTCGATTCCCCGCATCGGAGATGATTGAACCACTTGAGATAAGACTTTTTGTTTTGTCTCTGTGACCTGTCCTGTAACAGGTGTCTTTTGTGCTGATCAGACTGGAATTCCTTTTTCTCGTAATCGTGCGACTTTTCTTTGCCTCTAGGTACCGACAAAGCAATAAGACCAGTTGGGCCTAGAGGCTTCGGCTTCGGAGGGGAAAATGTGTGCTTTTCTGTTCGATTAGTGCCAGGAAATTGCAAAACAAGAGGGACGAGGATTGAGATGCTTACATTTGCATTTTACATTTTCTCTACATTTATAACTACATCAGGAGCGAGGACGTTGCTAGACAGCCAACCCCCCAGCGAGAATATCTAGTGACCCCCGTTACTCTGGTCCAACTAGGAAACATCCATCTCTAAAAAAGATGAGCAGAGAAGCGTCCTCCATTTTTCTTCATATGCCAAAAGCATTGGAATTGATTGCCACATTGTCTCCCTACGTCGAGTCTTTCGTCGCCCTCGTCACCAAACAACCCCCCCCCCCCTTCCCGGGTCGTCATCGTCGTCCATCATCGCCGCCATCAATCTTCCGAAGCCTCAGATCCACCACGACTACGACTGCCCTTCGAGAAATACGCAAAACTTTGGATGTCCTCGTTCGGAATCTCGTCAAAGACCTCGGCCAACAGGTTCAAGAGGCCCTCGTCTTCGCCTCGCAGCGCCTCTGCAACGACCCGCTCGACCGCATCTTGTGCACTGTCCGAAGCGGACGAGGTGGTCGAGTCTGCGCCATCAGAAGAGGAGGAGACATGTCCCGAGCGCTTCAGCTTCTCCGCAAGGGCGATCCAGACGGACCACATCTTTGCGGTGACGGCGAGGAAGTTGATCCCCGACAGGGGCGTCGGGCAGCAGCTACACAGGTCTTGGTGCAGGGACATTTCGCCAAAGTCGAGCACCGTCTTTTCGTGGATGTGATTGCTGTCGGGGTCAAAATGCGGCAGCTCGATCTTGTCACCGCTCTTGCACGATTTCGCGATGCGCTTGCGCGAGTCGTAGGAGCTACGGTTTGTGAGCGACCGGATCGTGTCTCGGAGATAGGCGTCTTCGCTGAGGCTCGCAGTCCTGAGAGGGGACACTGCGGCGGCGTCCCAGTCGGCTTCGTGGAAGACGAGAAACGACGATCTGGTCTTGAAGAAGCGCTCGCTCATGTGGAACTGCTGGAACGAAGGCGTGTTGATCAGAAGGGGCTGGATGGGTGGCGAGACTGCGAGCTGCGATGCCTCCTTGCGGTGGACGAATGCTTGATAGAAGTCGGAAGCCGGCGGCGTTTCGCCAAAGAGGTCTGCCATGAACAAGGACGTCACCTTTTCCATCATCTGCACAGGTTCTTTCAACAGACCCTTCTGATGCAGCATGTTGTGCAGGTGCAGGATGAGGATTATCTCAGGCGTGGTATCCCAGACATACATGGCATATCTGAAGAAGAGCTCGACGGTCTGCAGTATAGCGGAGCCACAGAGAAAAGGTGACAAGGAGAAGAGGCCGTATTCGTCCATGTGTCCATTCGCGCGATCCGGTCGAAAGCGAGGGCTCTTGCCGTTTCGCAGATTGACCATGACCCGGTGCTGCGCCCGCCAGCTGGCCCAGACCAGCGACAGCTTGTCCTTGCCGAAAGCGCCAGGCCGGGTTTGACAAGACCGGGAAAGGTCCTCGAGCACCTCGAACGACCGGGCCAATCCTTGGTGATGCTCACACTTGTTTCCACACGTGAGTCTGTTGTAATAGCCCACCACTCCCCACTCCGATGGCGAAAACACGACGACCGGCGGAGCTTTCACAGTCTGGCCCCATGGATCCACGATGAAACCGCGCAAGGCGGTGAAGGAGTCGACGATGCATTGAAGCTGAAAGACAAGATGTGGCGGAATATGGCCCTCAATCGGTGATTCAGCTGGCTGTCGAACCAGTGAGATGATGGAACGGGCAAACTGACCCAAGCCAAAGAAGGCGTACTCCTCGGCCCATGCCGTCGAAAGGTACGGGGTGTGTGCGGCGTGGTGGTCAACCAGCTTCTTCGAACTCATGTAGTAACCGACGAGAGCATACAGCCAGTTGATGGTGTACACTCTCCGCCACCCACGTCTCTGGCCAGGGGTAGCTGATACGAGATCGTAATTCAGATCCCACCGGCTTATCGTGTCCTGCATCCGCTTGGTCGGCACGCCAGACGAAGTCTTTCGAAAGTCTCGAACAAATTCGACAAGATTGTTGTACGCATGCGTCATGAGCAACTCCTTCATAGATTTCAGTGGGACTTCTACCTCGTTCATGCTCACACAGGAATCCTCGCTCGCCGCCGCGCCGCTCAGTCTTATGGTTGTCTTCCGCTGCAGATTTTGTACCCCCCCTCTCGTGTAGGTATTGATCAGGTCCATGTAGGAGTGAGAACCTGCAAAGTCGCTACATATAGTTGCGTGTGATCGTCGAACCATGGCAATGCTTTGTCCCGAAGTCGCCAAGGCTAAAAGAGGCTGCATCTCTCTGTAGGCGACGTCTCTCCATGCAAGCAGACTTCGGAGCCTGAGTTCAATACTCTGCTCGACAAGTAAAGAAGCCGCGAGAAAATACTCTGCAGCCACGTGATGATCGTCGTCCAGAATACCATACTGGTCAATGGATAGTTTGTCGAGGCGTTTGCAGTTCTTGTCCTTGGAAGCCTTGCCGGATTTGCTCTTCTTCCGCTTCGCGAGAGCCTTCCTGGCATTTCCAGTTCGGGATGTTGTCTGGCCAGCATCACGCGTGGACACTTCATCATCGCCCTCATCACTGTCCGCCAAGTCATAAATCTGCAGGTGCGAAAACATGTTGGAACAAGTTGCTTGAAAATCTTCGTTGCTGAGTTCTGCTTCATCTGCCTCCACTGCCTTGGCTCCGTCTTCGTGAAGCCTGCCTTCTCCGCCGAGGATATTGAAGGCTTGATAGAGCACGTCGATGAAGTGCTTATGTGACTTGTTGCTTTCCTCCATCTCAAAATTGGGATTGGCGCAAACACGACGCTGAAACTCTGCATAGTGACTTGTCCGAAGCTTGATGACGGATTTGAGCAGGCGGAGAATCTCGCAAGGTATGCTCTTCATGTGCTTGACAATCAACTCGGCGGATGGGATGATTCCTGTAGAGTCCAGTTTACCGCTTGTGTTCAATTTGCCTGTCCCCTTCTTGACAGACCGAATGGCGTTGGTTGCCGTGACTAGCAAAAAGACAAGCCTACTTGTTTCTCGCTTGTAGGCGAGGTAAGAGCTTCGGAACAGCATTAGCAAAGGATCCAGAACTTGTCTTCTGGAATGAAGCAAAGAAGGAATAATCGAGTAGAAAAAAAGGTTCTTTGCATCACAAGATGCGAGAAAAGCAACAATGCAAACAAACGCGTCAAACAGTGTCATACACTCATCACGAGGGACGAGAAAAAGGAGGAAAAAAAAAAACAAGGTAAGTGGGGACAGGTGCTTGTCTGTTTGTTTGTTTGTTGTTCCTTGCCAGCTGGCACAGGTGAAATTGACTTGCTTCATGCATATCTTGACAGCCGCTGCACTGAAACGGTGAGGCCACGGAGTTCAGTGAATCCTCACTTTTTTTCTGAACCTCCCCATGACTCACCATGACTCCCCATCCATGCATCGCTAGGTAGAGCACCATGGCAGCACAGGTTGATAATCCATCCCTGGAGGATATGGAAAGGTATGGGATAGCGAACAATGGAACCCCAGATGGGAAAGAAACAAGACCGTCTATGTATGGATGCAGAGGCGTTCTTGGAAGGAGGAGATATTTGATCCCTGCATACGACTCAATGGCCCGGGCTCGCTTCGCGGTGTAGAAACCCACCAGGAGAGGTAAAATGGGGTCCGAACATCTGGACTGCGGATGAAATGACCAATACTAGATGCATTTGGGGGCCGAGTTCCCCGACTGACTCTCGTAGTTACAATGAGTGGGACAAGCATATTGCTTGCATACATGTCTTGTGATGTGTTTTGTGGTGGACGCGTGGGTTATGTCTTACGCACAAAGTCCGTCCATGTACGAGCAGCAGATAACATGCCGTTCCAGTCGGAGGCTTGCGGGTACGAACGCGGTTGCGATTCACCTAGAATGAGTTTTGTAGCTGCCATGCACATCTTCAAAGTCGGATAGAGAGATATTGACGAGTCTTCATAGCCCACCTTTGGCTTTGAGCTCTTCATGCGCCTTCTTTTGCTTCTCCCACATCTTCTTCAACGACTTTGTCTGACTTTTAGGCACGTCGCTTCCGTCCTTCATCTTGGTTGGCATGCCCGTCTCATCCCAAGCGCTATATCGGTCGTCCTTCTTGAACATCTCCTCCGGAGGCACCTTGGCCTTCTCTTTGGCCTCGTGTTCGGCCTTTTCGCGAGCAAGTCTGGCTTCTTCCTTCTTGGCGGCCTTCTCAGCTTCACGCGCCGCCTTTTCTTCCCTAGCGCGGATGAGTTCGGCCGCAGGAATGAACTTGATGAGTGATGGCTGGCCATCGGGCCGGTCGTCGAGGTAGACGCCAAGGTTAGTGAGATCCACGTCACGGATCCGATCCGTCAGGGAGAGAATGGCTCGCTTAGTCTCCGGTGTCTGCGAAGAGACAATGCGACGGAGCTCGTCGCGAATCTGCGAAACTACGCGCAAATAAGGGAGAGCTAGCTGCTCAATGTCGCGGATCCCGGAGGACGCAGTTGACTCAAAGTCCTGGGCGGGATCTTGAGCTAGCAGAGACGGAAGGGTCTCGCTGGACAAGGACAACGCGGCAACCTCGGCTTTGACGGCATTGAGAACTTCAGCATAGGACTGTACAGCCTTTTTGGGATCTACATCGGCGGCGATCGATGAAGCCCAGCCGAGGCCGTCATAGGGGGGACTGGCATTAGAGTCCAACCCAAAAATGCCAACCATTTTGGTGATCCATCGCGCGACGGCTTCGACCTGAGCAAGATCGTAGTCCTTGTTCTCCTTGACATAAACATTGGCTGTATTGACCAATCTGAGGAGCACGAGCATGGCTCGAGGGGTATCAAACGAGTTGGTCAGCGCCGCCTCCATGTCCTTCTTGGCCTGATCCAGGTCGGCAAGAAGGCCAGTGGGTGACTCATCTGTGTTAATGGACAGTTTACTGAGGCCTTCACTGTTACCAGCTTCAAGGAGCCAGGACTTGGTATTCGTAAAGAAATTCTGCATCCATGTTAGCACAAAGGCTCCCTGATGTAACGAAATCAGCTGGGGGAAAGACTCCACATACACTTATAGTGGACTCCCAGTTGTCGGACTGGGCACGCATATCCGGCGAGATCTCGACACCGTCATTCCATCTGCCCATCAAGAAAACAATGCGCATGCTCCGAGCCGTGTAGGTGGTGGCAAGCGCATCTGCAATTGTCTGGAAGTTCTTGAGGGACTTGGACATCTTGGAGCCTGTAATAGACAAGTGACCCATGTGTAGAAAGTAGTTGACCCAAGTATGCTCACCCTTGCCGTGTTCGCAAAAGTACGCTTCACTTTGGGCAAGCTCATTGTCGTGATGAGGGAACGCCAGGTCGATTCCCCCAGAGTGAATATCCATCTGGGGGCCGAGAATGTCAGAGGCCATGACGGAGCATTCAATATGCCATCCCGGTCGACCATGACCCCATTTACTGGGCCAAAAGGGTTCACCAGCCTTGGACTTTTTCCAAAGAGCAAAATCTCCCGGCCCACGCTTGCCGCCTAGATTTTTTGACAGAGAGCCTTCACCTTCTTCTTGCAAACTCTTGTCGTTTTTGCTTTCCGGTCGTAAGCGAGCATATGTGTTACCAGCTTTCTCAAACGCGCCAATATCAAAATAGACGGAGCCTTCTGCTTCATAGGCAAAGCCCTTGTCGACAACGCGTTCGACAAATTTGGCAATCTGCGGCACGTACTCGGTAACACGGGTGATGACATCTGGCCGTAGAACGTTAAGATTGTCCATGTCCTCCAGAAACAGAGCCTCCATGCTTTGGGTTAGGTCCGTAAAGATGGTCTGGTCGGTGGTGTCGACCGTCTCCTTGTATAACGAATCTAGGTAAGGGAGTAGGACCTCATCGGCGCCGGGGAAGATGGCGTCTTGTTTGAGAGCCTCAACAGCGTCGTTCATATTACCCAGATGCATTTTTACCTTGGCTTCTGCATCACCAGGTCTGCCGTCACCAGAGAGCGTGGCACCTGCTAATACTCGTCCGTAGGCGGCATCTCGTTGTGTGATATAGTTCGTCTCGTCTAATTGGGAGGCGTCTTTCGCCAGAAGTGGCAGATTGTTTGAAGCATAGGCGCGGAAGGCCGCGAGACCAAGCTCGCGAAGCTCTTGCTTAGAGTACTTCTTCTTCTTTTCCAGATCCAGTAGTCGCTGTCTTCTAGCTTTGATAATAATCTACAGCAGTTAGCTCCACCGAGATGTTGGCTTCGACCGGAGCGCCTGTACCTTGTCGTCAACGTCGGTCATGTTCATGACGTACTTGACTTTGTAGTTGAAGTAATGCATCATGATGCGCCGAATGATATCGCTGGACACATAGTTTCGCGCGTGGCCGAGATGACTCTTGTCGTAGACTGTAGGACCGCAGGCGTACCAGGACACCTTGCCGGGCTCTATGGGCACAAACGGCACAGGAGGACCGGGCTTGAGCGAGTTGTGGACCTTTAATGACTCCATGACGGCGGTGTTGTGTCCTCGATGGGGAGAAATACTGAAGCTGCTGGGAATACGAGGGACTGTTGTAAATTTCCAACGAGGGAGGCTGCGCAAACGATTCATTCAGAGCGATCTATATGCCAAAGAGGGGACTTGCGTAGCTGCATAGACTGGACGCGGCCGTGTCGTCACCAGTGGCCGTTCTGCCTTGTCTAGCAAACCGATGAATAGTCGGCTTCGATTTGCTGATCGAAGCATGTGTCCACAAGTCGGGGCGGTGACTCAGGGTGCGATTTTGCGTTTGGAGTTTACGGTGGCTGCCCCTTCCGCCCCTGCCGCTGCCGCTGCCCCTCCTTTTGTGACATTAATTTCGATGGCTAAAAAACCTTGCCTATCGGTGCCTATCCGCGCTATCGATTGATCCGTGCCCTGGCCTAGACGCGTCGGCTGTCGGGGCAGACTTTTCGAGTTTCCCTTCTTGCCTATTCCACCGCAAGAAGCCGATCAATTTGAAACACCAGGCTGGGCTCCTCTGCGTTGGGTTCGCGTTACACTGCCATGGACGCGATCAAACAGGACGGCCCGTCGCCGTTCCTCGCCCCCAATCTGAAGACGCGGCCGAACACGCTGGCTATCATCAGCCTCTCGAAAGACAACTTTCAGCCCATCACTCTGCAGCAATCGGTCGGCGCGGTCGATGGGTATGCTGAAGGCGTGACCCTGAACACCAGATTCGGCTCATTTCCTCACTCGACTTTGCTTGATATTCCTTGGGGCTCGCAGGTTCGAGCGTCGGTGGTGGACACCGGCTCCCGGGGACGCAAACGCAAACGCAGACGTGACGAACTCGAAGACGAGGAGACGCCGACTTCGAACGCGGACGATGGGAACGAGACTCCGGGCTTGTCTGCACCTGCTAAGAAGGCCACTGTAGCTGCTAGCGGCTTCGTGTACGTTCTACGGCCAACTCCAGAGCTGTGGACCAGCAGCTTGCCGCATCGAACACAAGTCGTCTACACTCCGGATTATAGCTACATTCTACAGCGCATCAGAGCTCGGCCGGGGTCACGCATCATCGAGGCTGGGGCAGGAAGTGGTAGCTTCACACACGCGTCTGCGCGTGCCGTCTACAACGGCTATCCGAAATCAGACACCGATGCCAGGGGCAAGGTATATAGTTTCGAGTTTCATGAGCCTCGATTTCAGAAGATGCAGGTGGAAATCAAGAACCATCTTCTTGAAGGAGTTGTCCAAGTCACACATAGAGATGTTTACGACAAAGGTTTCCTCGTTGACGGAAAGTCTCCCAAGGCCAATGCCGTCTTCCTTGATTTGCCAGCTCCTTGGGAGGCACTGCATCATTTGTCTCGTTGTAAGACTCTCAAGGGCGGAAAGGTGGACGAAAATCCAGGTGACTGGGTGTCACCTCTAGATCCCGATCAAAGCGTGTACATCTGCACATTTTCCCCATGCATTGAACAGGTCGCGCGCACCGTGACCGAGATGCGGACGCTGGGCTGGACAGATATCGACATGGTGGAGATTGCGCACAGAAGGTTCAACATCATGAGAGACCGCACCGGCGTCAGCACCATGCCGACAGACGTGATGGAAGCAGTGAAGAAACTAAAGACCGATCTCAAGCGGACGCAGAATTTCCACAAAGCGCAAACATCTCAGCCAGTCTCTGACGCCTCGGAAACGAAGATGGACGTGGACGTGGACGAAGCAAGGTCAGACGTGACTGATAAGGAGTCTGGCAATAACGAAGACCCCCCCTGGATGCAAGGCAGCATTGTCCACCGCACAGAAAACGAACTCAAGACCCATACCTCGTACCTTGTATTCGCCATTCTCCCCCGACAATGGGACGACGCGGCTGAAGAGGTAGCCATGGCAAAATGGCCCTGTGGACAGGAGAAGAAGACTATTGGCACCCTAGACAAGCAGACACGAAAACAAGAGAAGAGGGAGTTATTAGCAGGAAAGAGGCAGAAGAAGCAGAAAGCAAATGATGCCCAAAACGCTGAATGAAACTCCATCACGGCTTGATCTCGTAACCCGCCGAGACACGAAGCGTTTTACCTTGACACCTTTTCAGTCTACGTTGAGCTGGTGCTGGAGTCTGACCTGGAGCTTTTGCCCTTTGCGAGAGATCTCTCAGCCATAACATGAAGTATACGGTCAATAGACATAGGCTCAACCAATGTGGCCAAAGGGGCTGCTGCTCATCCATCCTCATCTTCTTGCGCCACAATATCCACAACTCTCCCACCAAGCCCACAACCAGCTGCGTCGACCCCGTCACCGGAAGTACCGTTCTACAAAACGCAAGACCCCCGAAAGAAGCATACATGAGTACATGATGGACCATATTCAGAGCGGCCATGACTCTCCAGCCGTCATCATATTCCATCACGCGCCAGCATGCCAAGTACGGCGTCGTGAGGTGGTGGATCGCGAAATGCAGGTCGATGTGGCCGCCTGAAGCCCGAACCGCCAGCACATCGAGATACTCGTAGAACTTGGACGAAAAATACAACGTCTTGGCCATCCTCTCATGCCCCGGGTGCAGAATGACGAGGAGGAGAATGCCGGACGTAAGGGAGTAGAGGCGGTTGTTGCAGAGCATCGTTTTACGAGCGCCCGCGATGGGGCCGCGTGATGAGACGTGGCGATGCACGAGATACCAAGTTGCCACGAAGACTGCGGTCTGCAGAAGCAGGAGACATAAAGTGCTCTTGCCCATGTTTCTGTTCCCGGTTCCTTGCGGAGGTCTGTCACAAGTGTTGGCGTTGAAGTTGGTGCCGCTTTACAAGTATTTCCAAACTCACGCTGCAGCACGTGCTCAAAAGCGCAGGTTCAGTTTCGAGTCAGTCTTGTAGCCATTCAATTCAACTTCACAGTTAATATCCTCGAGAGCAACAAAGACGGCTTCCCTCGTGTCACGAATGCGGTCCAAGTTATTTGTAACTTGCACTCCCACAACCCCCACCACCGATGACGCCGGGGGCCGGGCCCGGCAAAACTATAACCCCCGCCGATCTCCCTCTCCCGCCCAAACCCAACTTGCCCCAAATTTCGAGCTCATGAGCTCTTCTCTGGCAACGAGACGCAATCTCGCGATATAAATATAACAACACTCAAACCACAGCCATGACGTCCACAATCGGCATTCCAATCAAGCTCCTCAATGAAGCACAAGTAACGATCCCCCCCTTCCCGCGCCCCTTCTCCCGAATAAGTCCTCCGTATCGCCTTTCCTCTCGTTCCCATCACTAACAAACAGAAGGGCCACATCGTGACTCTCGAAATCACCTCCGGCCAAACCTACCGCGGCAAGCTCCTCGATGGTAAAAAAATATCTCTACAACGACCCCTTGCTTTGCCCCCAACTCACTCCCTCTACGAGTTGACACTTCTGTCAAAACCGGGGGGTTTGTTCGGAACGGGTGTATCCCCAAGCAAACACACAGAAAAAAGAAAAAAGAAAAAAAAGTGGCCATCTGGGAAGGTGTAAGATGGAACTGAATGACTAACTATATGGAAACAGCCGAAGACAACATGAACGTTCAACTAAAGGACATCACCGTGACGGCTCGCGACGGCCGCGTCTCACACCTCGAGCAGGTCTACATCCGGGGGTCGCACGTGCGCTTCTTCATCGTGCCGGACATGTTGCGCAATGCGCCCATGTTCCGGAGTAGGAACCTGCGCGGGAGGGGTGTTGGGTTGGCGAGAGGCAGGGCGACTGTGAGTCGGGCGAGGGCTGGGGGCCGGCGATGAAAGACTGGAGTTGTTGCCTTTTTTTCTCCTTCTTTTTTTCTTTTTCAGGTTTTTTTTTTTTTTTTTTTTTTTTTTTTTTTTTT
>SRQA01001270.1:0-11477 GCA_018360365.1 Claviceps citrina
TAATATAATATTGCCTTTAGCGCTAGAAAAGCATTATTACTAGGTTCTTTAAAGGTTCCTATAGTGCTTAGAGAGATTAAATTCCATGTGCTACTAATAGCAATACCCTTCTTATTCTTAATTACTAATATAGACCATATAAATGTAAAGCTTAATAACCTAAGGAACCTGCTAATTTAAGGCATAAAAGAGATCCCTATAACCTAATAATAGGGCTATTTATAATAGGATCTTAAGCTAACTGTAGCGGTTGCCTTCTTCCTTATAAAAACATAACTTTAGTAGCTTTATTAATATTTTAGTTACTCTTTAATTAGAAGACTATAAAAGGTTCTCTATAAAGCTAGTAAGAAATTTAACCTAAAGATCCTGCAAAAGATTACTAGTTTCTGCGAGTAGTATTAACTTTATAGCAAGAGCCCTAGCCGATTTAAGTTTACTTTAAAAGATAACTATAAGTTTAATTATAAGATTATTATTAATATTCTCTAAATTAATAGTAAGCTAGTCCTCTATATTATAGATTCCGCTATAGCTTTCTAAGCTGCCTGTTTTTTAGAACTAAGGAAGCAGACTACTAGAGACATTTAGGACACTATTAGAGCTTGTTAGATTAATAGTTATCTTAGACTGCCTAAATAAATTATTTATAATACTAGAAAGAACTTCGCATTAGCTAAATTCTATTAATATGCCTAAGGGTTAGTAATTAAAGTTAATAAGGTCCCTATAGAAGCTTATAATAGTGTTAGAAAGGTTAAAAGATATTACGCTCCCCTCTAATATATATATAGTATTATTAAAAGCAAACTTAAAGACTATATATAGCAAGACTACCTTCTTTAAATAGCTATAAAAGCTATTAATAACTCTGCTAGCCTAAACGGCCTTGTTTTAATACTCTTTGTATTTAGGGCATATCTATAACTATTATAGGATTTACTACTAGCGTTTTCTATTGTTTAATGCGCTAAAGCAATCCACAAAGCTACCTTTAAAGCCTGTAGATTACTTGTAAAGTGCTAGATTAGTAATGCCCTTGCCTGCTATAATAAGCCTAACACTCTCCTAACCTACTAGATCCCGCTATAATCTAAGGTATAGGTCTAGCGCAAGAAAGGTAGTTAGTAAGGTCCTTACAAACTCTTAGCTATAAAAGGCATAACCTACATAGTAAAGATGCCTTTAGGACTAATAAAATTTAGATCTATTATTATAAAGCTATTCCTATATAATCTAGGCAATCTAGAGATTATAGCTAATAAAGAGACCCTTTCTTCTTTACTTACTAATAAGGATAAAGAGAATTATAATAACTAACTATGCAAACTAATAAAGAGAGTTGCTTTTAACCTTCTTAATAAAAATAATATTAAAAGGCAGCTTATTAAGCAAGGCAAAGGCAGACTATAAAAGACCCCTCTAATTAACTAAGACTTTAAGAAATTAATGCTTTAAGGCACTCTACTTACTAAAGCGTTTCTTACTATAAAAGAAAAAGGAGATCTTGCCCTTACCTATTAACTCTGCTAGTAAGGTATTGTAAAGACTATAGGAGTACCTTTTAAGGCATTCTAGCAAAAGGAACTTAACGCTTTGCTCTAGTAAGAAGTCTTTTAACTTAAGATCTATAACGCTAAAAAACATAGCATATAACGCATCTTTAACAGCTGTTTTATAGATAAAATTAAAGGTAAAAGCACCCTAGTACTGTATAAAAAATCATAACTTATAGTGCAAGCTTATAATAATGCTAGCAAGCAGATAATCTTAACCTAGGCTCCTATAATTTAACAGGTAAGTTAATAGTTAATTATAACTTTAGCTCCTTTACTTATAAAAAGGGATATCTCTATTAAGCTAAGAGATATTACACAAGCCTACATTTAATCTGTTATAAGCCTTAACCGTAAGATCCTATGCTAATTGCCTAAAGAAGTTAGAGATTAGCATCCTCCTAGCATAATTATAGTAATTATTAAGCCTCTCTACAGAATCCCTAAGGCTAGCACGCACTAGTAGGTAATGTACTAGAAGTATTATTATAAGAAGTTGTTTATAATACCTTTTATATATAACCCTTGCCTCCTTATTAGCAGCTCTGTAAATAAATTTAGCATTATGGGCATGCAGACTAATAATACCCTTATCTTAGCTAATTAACCGTTTTCTAATTAAGAAGAAAACAAACTATAAGCTACTAAATTCCTTGCTAAGCTAAAGGAGAAGCTTATAATAAACTACCCTCTAATCTTTAATAGTTATAAGCTTACCCTTAATACTAATTCCTCTATTTCTCTTTGCTAAAAAGGGCAGATTAGTAAGCTTTAACTTGTTAATAAAGATCTAGAGAAGCGCTAGGAGGAATATTATTAATAAAGAGCTTATAAAGTATATATTGCTATAATTTATTAACCTAAAGCCGCCTTTAACCTCTTTTCTATAGTATAAAGGTAAGATCTTATAAACAAGGATATTAAATTCCTTAATAAGAGGCTTTAGTAGTAGATGGATTACCTAGATTAAGGGCTGTGTTATATTCTAATTAACCTTAAAAGAGTAAATCTCTTTATCTTTATTAATAAATCCTTTGTAAATAATAAAGACTTTAGCTCTTAAATTAGATACCTTATTATAATTAAAAACAAGGACTTTAGCAAGGCTTAATTCATAATAAAAGGCAACATTATTACATATAGCTTAATAAAGTGCAAATATATTACACGTAGCGCCCTCGCTTCTAAATTATATAGTATAGTTTAAGGTGCTAATATAGCCTACATAATTAGCATAACTATTAAGATAATCACAGACTAGCTTAATCTGCCCGAAATTCTAATAATCCTATGTATAGATTTAAATTTACTATATAAATGCCTTATTAAGCTTAGTACTACTAAAGAGAAGTAATTAATAATTAATATTATAGCTTTTTAGTAATTATATAAACACAAAGAAATCTTTAAAATCCGCTAGATTAATAGCAAAGATAACCTAGCTAATATAATAATAAAGACTTTACTAAACTAAGTGCTTAAGACCCTTATTAATATAAATAAAATTATAATTAGGATAGAAGGTTAGGTGAAAAGAGCGGCATAAGACCTAACAAAAGGGTTATTATAAGAGTTATTATAAGAAGCACATATACTTTAATCTTTATAATAGCAACTACCTTATTAAGAGTTATAGATCTTAAGTAGTAGCATTATAATATATATAATTATAATAACTTCTACATTTATTTCTTTAGCTATAACTATAGCGTGTTGTGTGTGTTTTAGGGATATTAGGGTTATACTAATTAGTACCTGTTATGTTGCAATAACTATTACTATTTCCTTTATTACTTTGTGTAAGGATCTAATTAAGGGATTAGATTTAATTAGCTAAGTATTTAATACATTTAGCAGGGAGGGATTAAAGGCTCTTTATATTACGTTAATTTCTAGTATAAAAAGAGAAGAGTGCTAGTGTTAATATTAACGCAATAGGTTAGGTTAACGTGGACCTAGCGCATCCTAATTAGCCGCATCTAAGCTCGCCTTAGATAGGTAGCTAGTGCGCCGGTCACGTAACCTATAACTTTGCGCATCACAAAAACCACTAAAAGGCCTCCCACTTAGCTAGCTAAATAGTAATATTAATAACATTAACCAGAATCCTAGTACTTCCTTTTGCGCGCGTATTGCTTGTTATTTCTTGTACCTTTGTTATTAATTCGCCTGTGTACGAATCAACATAAAGAATATTATCTTTAACCTTCTATAGCTTACTATACTAAACCTATATAAGGGTAATATTACTAAGCTTATAATTATAAGATATTACTAAATCTAGCCTTTTTAAATAAAAAACACTATTATTAATAATAATAATAAGCTTATAAAGGCATTATATTATTTATAAGAAAGTGTTTTTTTACTTATAAGCTTAAGGGGTCTTACTTTTATAAGTATTATATTTATACCCTTTAGTATAATATATTATAATTTATAATAAATTTATAGTATTTAAATAGCTTTTATAGACTATAAGGGCAAATCTAAGCTTATAAGAGGTAGCTTTAAGCATAGATTTAAAAGTATTAAAGCTATTAAAAAGCTTATTATAAAAGGCTTTTATAATAGTAATATAAATAAGGGTAAGTAACTTTAATATATAATAATAAAAGCTTTAATTATATAATAGTAATAGCTTAAATTATATAAATAGCTTTAATATATATATCTTAGTAATTAAGTAGATTCTTATATACTAAGGCAAAGTCTATCTTAGATTATATATGCACGCTATATAATATCTAATAGCGGCGTCTTCTGCCACTAAGCCACAGGTTAGGTGCCGCCGACTCTACGCTAGGTGCTAAATAAATCAACCCTTAAAACATTGTTACACGTCCTCGAAGCCAAAAATACGACCATGAGGCTGTGTACAGAAAGGACGCGTCAACATTGGATGTCTTGCGGGAAAAGAGCGGGGCTTGCGGCCAAAGTATTCCGGCTGCCAATCTGCCAATATAATGACAGAATGCAGAGACGAACGAAAAGACACAACGTACGGATGCCGAACGGCCCTTCACACTGGCTGGACGTGGATGTTGGAGACGTGTCTGGGCGCCTAGAGCCCGAATCAGAGGGCGGAAAGCTGGAACGGCTGTCGAGTAGTGGGAGGCTTGGGGCACGCGGCACTCGACTTCTCGATCGTGCCAAGGGCGTACCAAGCAAAGCAAGCACCGAGGTCGTTGATCATCTGCTCCGGCTCGCTCGGACTTCGTCTTCATCACCAGTGCAAGACAAAAACTACTACATTGCAGTCTGAGGTCAAAATGTACCCAAGTACCGGTCTACCACGCCGTACTTGGTGTGACAGCAGACTCCTGGACCCATGGGTTGATCTCGAGTTGCACAATCATAACCAAGCCCACCTCTTGTCACACGCGCATGCACATAAACTCTGAGGGTGACAGACAAATCTACTGGTTGGCTCCAGGCTCTAGCACCTGACAGCTTGGCCAGGTGCATGAAATTTCGCCCGCAACGGCCGATGGTTATCCGTCGTGGCACAGGCGCACTAATTTCAGCGAGGCTCCGGTTGTTGACTCCAGCAGTGCCTCCGTCTCCTGCAAGACTCAGCAGCAAGAGGACCAGAGCATGCGGGCACAAGCTTTGTTCTCGATCGCCGTCGCACCGAGGCGAGAGCTATGTTGGTCGGATGCCGTGGTCGTGGCCAGATCCCAATCGGGGGGGGGGGGGGTAGACTTTTTGAATGCCTACATCCGTGAATTGGAACCTGGTGGTCATGTCGGCGCCAATCACGGCTGGCAAAGCTGCGGCTTGTTTTCACACATCGTCAGCAGCCAGCGTTATTTCTCAGGGGGGCAGACCTTTCAGCTAGATCCCATATTCCGTACACACTAAATCGTAAAGACTCATGGCCCGTTTCTGGGACCAGAGCTTGGCGGCTGCCCGTCGAGTTGAGAATGAGATTGAGACCTGGCGGCAGGTCCCGCAAGCTTATGAGAGTTCATAGAGTACCTCGGAAGTGTGCGTGAATGCGAAATATGCACTGTATTCCAACTGTGTCGATGCTGGTCGGGAAGCCGTGTCATTTGGTTGCAATTGGCACTGCGACAGATCCTACCCTACCAGCAAGCCGCATCCCGGTTGGCTAATCTCACCACGGACCCCACTCACACCTCAGAGCACCCCTTCCCCCCCCCCAGGCCGTCCCCTGGCCCTCTGTTCACTGGCTTCGCCGCCTTCGAGTTGTTGTTGGCTGGGTGCTTGAGCCATCCACGTCCACTAGAGCATCCAGACAGGCAGGCAGGCAGGCAGGCAATCATCAGTCAGTCACTAGCCACAGCCCGAACTTTAAAGGCAATCATTTCGCTTGCGCCAAACAGCTTCCCCGGCTCAATAGTCGTCCCCCCAACCCGACGACTCTTCCGCTTGTTCACAAGTTACAACGCAGCCGTTTCTTGGCCAGATCCTCGCCCTTTGGACATAGCCGGGTCGCGGGACGGATTCAACGCGAATCTAACCCCGTTTGCGGCACTTTGGCTCCTATTTCCTAGCCACCTTACCGCTCATCCGACCTTCACACGGCCGCGGCAACGAGACCCTCCTCCCCCTTTTTACCAAATTTCGCACTTTGACGATTATCATCAATCAACGACTAGAAGTCTCGCACCATTTGCGTCGTCGCTCCCTCTTGGTAAACCCCTTTGCGGACGGTCGAGAACCTGGTCTATCGTCACGGTGGATGTGATCGCCCGCGACTGGTTTTATCATATCCAAACTTGAGGACTGGAAAAAAAGGTGAGTTTAGTTTCCCATGAGCGCGTCTCTGTGCGCATATTTGGTCATCTCATGAGCCACTTTGCCGATCCCCGGCGGTCCCCGGACTTCCTTGATCAAAGGTGCACGTTGACTCTGGGAAGAGTGGACATCGTGTCGTTGCGAAGATGGGAAGCATGGTTAGAATGCTTTGACGGTGTCGCCCGCTGCCGCCCTTTCTCCAGCTGTGTAACCACACAGAAGAGTCTCTATACCTGGCTTGCTGCTGCTAATCCATGATGGACCAACGCTAATATTGCTCGTATTTGAGTCTACAGAACAATAGTCCGTCACCTATCCATCGACAAAAATTTTCTCCCCCCCTTTTAAAAAGAAAAAAGACATTCAATCCAGCAACATCTGAAGCGGACGGCAATGGGAAATGACGGTACTCAGTTGTCACCCGACCAAGGGGGGACTTCTAAGAATGGTTGGGGCCTCCTAAAAGTACCGTCTAGATCATCGTCGCAACAGAGAAATCAGGCCTCGACCGCATCCACAGGCCTCAGCGGAGCTACCGCGACCGACCCAAGAAGTAGCATTGACGGGAGGTCGAAGGAGTCTCGAGGAAGCATCTCTGGTAGACAAAGAAATGGCAGTGCCTCAACACACCGGACCGGGGGTGACAGTGAACGGGCCCAAAACACCGTTAGCAATTCTCAACCCAGGTCACCGTCCACGAATGACCAGAAGCGACGACGGAAGAAGAATGTCGGTCTGCTCTCATTGCTCGGTTGCTGTGGTATCCCCGATACTGCTAACACCTTGGAAGAGGATGAAAGCGAGAATGTTCACAAAGTTGAAAAACTGCCTCCGCGTCCCGTGACAGCCAAGGCTCGTCCGCCGGCTGCCAGTGAGCAACAATCGGGGCAACCACCAAACGAGAAGGAAACGGGCCCAAGTAGTACTGTGCCAGATCACCTCCAAAATCAAGGGTCTAGCAGTGTACAGGAACCAGAATTGTCGAGCGCTGAGCCACCAATATCTGAGTCCAAGCAACAAGTGATGACGCCAGCTGAGACGACTGATTCTCCGCCACATTTTGGCGGAAACGAGGTTGAGGCAACAGAACATGCTGAGACGAGAGACGACCTTGATGTACAAATGCCAGATGCTGGGCAAAACGCGGCTCACGAGAGTCCAGTCTCACAATCGACAGAAGAGCCCCAATTGCAGACCATGCCTCCTCCTCCGCCGCCACCACCTGTAGTACCCGAGCCTGTCGTGGTCTCGCCCTTGCCTCTGACAGAAAGTATCCCTCCAGCACCCGAGCCGCAGTTGTGGCTACTGCCTTCAATCGCCCCCGAACACAAGGACCGCAAATGTCTGGTTTTAGACCTGGACGAAACCTTGGTGCACAGTTCATTCAAAGTGAGTATCTCCCATCACATCTTCTCGCCTACGCTTTTCGTATCTGACCCTCTCCAGATTCTTCATCAAGCCGATTTCACGATTCCCGTCGAGATCGAGGGCAACTACCACAATGTTTATGTAATCAAACGACCTGGTGTTGACGAGTTTATGAAGAGAGTGGGCGAGTTGTACGAAGTCGTGGTCTTCACAGCGTCCGTGTCAAAGGTATACCCCACCCCATCTGCAACATACGCTGGTCACTCGCGGTTCGTGTTATTGATCTTGTATCTCCAGTATGGCGATCCTCTCCTGGACCAGTTGGATATCCATAAAGTTGTTCACCATCGTTTGTTCCGAGAGAGCTGCTACAACCATCAAGGCAATTACGTCAAAGATCTTTCGCAAATTGGCCGAGACCTCAAAGACACCATCATTATTGACAACTCGCCAACCTCGTACATTTTCCATCCTCACAATGCTGTCCCCATCAGCAGTTGGTTTTCGGACGCTCACGACAACGAATTACTAGATCTCATCCCCGTTCTCGAGGACCTGGCTGGTCCAAACGTGGCTGACGTTAGCCTGGTCCTTGATGTCACTCTTTAAGATACCAAATCATCTTCTTAACTGTTTCAACATTGTTCGCTTTCCTCTTTTGTAATTCATGCCGTTATCGAGAAAAGCACACCGCGATTTGCACTATTCGAATCATAGCGGAAGGCGTTTTGGTTTCAGATCCCTCCATCCCGGATGTAGATGTACTACTTTCTAATTATACACATAGCACGCTGGGAAAAGATGACTCTCCAAATCCGGCTAGAATTTCCATTTCTTGATCACAATGGACAAGTCTTATCTGTCTGTTCTTGGGGCAAATGTTTCGTCAACCAAGACACATGCCATCACACCTTGGAGACTCGAGAGCGAGAAAAAAGAGATGAGATGACGCAGGGACATGGCATCGCATTGGTTCGTTATATGTGGAGGACTAACCGGGTATACCTTTTTTCTTTTCTTTTCTTTTCTTTTCTTTTTCTTTTCTTTTTGCCTTTGCGATACGTTTGTGCATCAGCAGCAAAGGAAAGCGGGCTGTTCAAGGCACTATCCAAGCTTCTAGAATCGATTCTCGCTAGCTGGACGTGTTACTATACATTGAATTGCCGATCAGGCACAATGTCTTTTGGAGGATGTTGGGATAACTGCCACTTGTTGCACTCAGGCTGCACTTTCTCCTATTATGCTCTCTGACCTTTCCCATATCACTATTTGCGCTTGCCTTAAGGCTAAGGGGGTCTTCTGATTTGGGTTTGAATTACATATTTAAGCGGGCTTGCTGTGAGGGTCTTAGTGGAACAGCTGATATGTGACTGTCCGTGAACGCGCTCACCATGACCTTGTGCGGAGTATCTTGAGTGAGTGAAGTACTGCGAACAAGGGGCACAGCGGAACAATGGTTTGGCCGACAACGGGGTTCGGCGTCCCACTTGATGTGAAGGTGGCCTCAACGTGCGCGCGCTCACGACTCCAAGCAGGGAGGGTTATGCTCGAGTACCTACACAGCTGCCATACATCGCAGCACTTCAACCACATCCATCAATCTCAGCATCTAGGAACCCTGCGCCGGTTCTTGATTGATTAGGTTCTAGTGAAGATTCTTGGGCTCAGCACAATGGTACGTCGCCCAAGTCCGCTAAGCTGCGTTCGCTGCCCCCTGTGCCACGCCTGCCACGCCTTCCGGAATATACTGTGTGCCTTGCCTCGGTCGCACTCCATACTGATGAGACTTTTGGTTTTTGTCGACTCGAGGTCAATGTCATTCCATCTGTCCTTTTACTGACAACCTGACGATTTCAGTCCTCGCCTCGTGCTTCTTCACCTGCCAATGCCCCTGGCGCCGCCTCGGGTGCCAGCGTTGGCCGGCCCTCATCCCCTACTCCCCCGGGAGGTCCTCGAACTGCCATCAGACGTCGTGCCGCTGCCGATCAGAAGGAGAAGATTGCCAATGCGCGACCGACGAGCACGAGATCAGCAGGCGCGGGCGGCTCAAGCAGCACTATGCTGAGTATGTCGCTTCCTGGACCCGAGGCAAAGATCAAAAAGAGACTACATCGATTGAAAACGGCTGCAACACAGCTCGTGGCCATTTGCAAATCTGCTAGTACGAAAAAGGCGGAAAACAGTCGCTGACCAAAGCTGTCATATCGCAGGGCTGTATACCGATGAATCACCCGGCTTGAAAGTCGATCCTGTCATTGTTCTCGTCCTGTCTCTTGTATTCATTTTCAGCGTTGTCGCTCTCCATGGTAAGTGTGCAAAGTCGAATTTTACTTTTGCTGCGAATTTGTCTTTGCGTATTATTTTTTCTTTTCATCTTGGCTAACGACGTATCACAGTGATTGCCAAGATTACTCGACGATTTTCTAGCTGAACGGACAACACAACGCGGGTATAGCAATAAGGGAAACTCAATGGGAACACAGGGGGATTCTGGGGGTCGGGTGTTGCAAAGCTCACATTGGACAGTCATGGCGGCGCCGTTTTGATAAACAGTGCCGTGATGAATGTCGCAAGGATCAGGCTGGTGAAATACACGGGTTTATATTCGGCCTGGTCTACTGCTTGTCGGGAGAGCATCTAAAAATAGCATTTGTACCATAACCCATATTTTTATTCGTCAATTAGGTATTCAGCATGGTGCCAGTTTCCTCGTGACCGGGCGAACCCAGCTCACTTCTTGTCAGGCACCGAGGAGAGATCTAGGACACATTACGCCGCACTTGAAGGAAGAGGAAGTTGATAATCTGAGCCAGGAATTGCCACGGGCTGTCCAACCGACTCGTGCCAAGCGCAAGGCGCAGCACGTTTATTGACCGGAAGTAAGGTCGAGATGGGTATGTGCGTACCTTCCTTACGTCACCCTGATAACGCCCGCATCATTGTGCCTCACTGACCACATGCAGATGAGTTGAGTTGAGCTTGTTGAGTTGACCTCCCTGGCATGCAATGTGCGCCAGCCTAGCAAGATGCACGCGGCATGGTATTGAACTCTGTAGGAAAACGCAAGATTGAACATGAACATCATCGACGGCGGTGCTGGATCTTTTTGGCGGCCGATCATCCCATGACATGCCAGAAGACTGACACGACACAAGTGTGCCTTGGTCTCATCCTGTTCGGAGTCTATCATCAGAAGGAAAGAGGAGAGTTCTGGCCCGTGAGCATGAGCAGGGACTCGTCGATCCGCGGGTACCTGTTGCCGTCAGTGGCGGGCCAAGTTGGACGCAAAGCCCACCAGACCATAGTAGGCTTTGATCGGGGGTTTCTGGATTCTGGTGTAGCTGCAGCAGAAACGTCGTCGACTGCCGCAGCCGGACTCGTCCTCAACAGAAGAGAATGGGGACGAGACCAGGACGAAGCAGCCCTCCAGCAAGCCATTGAGGCGTCCAAGCAAGACATGGATCGCCAGCAAAGCCGGAGGAACGAAGAAGACATTGTACTGGAATACATCAAGAAGCAAGGCCTGCCCGAGGAAGAATATCGCGAAAAGATGATGAACAAGGGTAAAGAGAACGAGTGCCCGGTGGTCCACTAGGTACTCGGGAGGACGATGATGATAGAGAGCTGAAGCGGCTCTGGAGGAAAGTCTACAGCTGCACGAGAGCGACGGTGCGGGAGATGTTTCGTGACGGGACTGCAAATCAAATCGAGCAAGTCTAGACGGAAATGAGCGAGGTTGGAGAATTGGATTTTCCTGCTTTTTTTTTTTTTTTTTTTTTTTTTTTTTTT